>CAUDMG010002285.1:1200000-1217500 GCA_958450375.1 Homarus gammarus | reverse complement strand
TTGTATTTGGGGGATTAAACCATTGTGTACTCATTGGGTAGTCATCGTACTCAGGGTGTTGTCATTGTATTCAAGGGGTTAAGTGATTGCACTCAGGGGGTTAATTCATCGTATTGAGAGAGCTATGTCATTCATCATACTCAGGGGTTGTACTCAGGGGTTGCTTTATTATATTCAGGGGGTTAAATCATTGATCGAACTCAGGGGGTTAAATCATTGATCGTACTCAGGGGGTTAAATCATTGATCGTACTCAGAGGGTTAAACCATCGTGCTCAAAGGATCAGACATCTCAATCAATAAAGTACCTTCATTGTACTCAGGTGGTTTGGCATCGTACTCAAGGGGTAAAGATTCGCCACATGCCATTTAATATTTCCATTATGTACCTAAAAGCCTCATTATTTTTCTAACTGATAACTTCACCTACATCGTGTATTATTCAGGTTTTTTTGTCACTTACTAATTTACATCCCTGAAAATTTTTGGCTTAATTTTGTAAGATTAATGTTTATTTTTCTTGAGTTGACTGATAATTAATTTAGAGATATATCTGTTTTTATTTTATTTTTTTGTTAAGGATAATTTCAATTTAACATACAACTAACGTAAAATATTTTGCTGTTCATAAAGAAACAAATCTAATATTTACCGATACTATAAATATTTCATAAGTTATCTTGAAATATTGGTATTCATTTTTTTTTTACGTTATTAACTGTACATTATTAAGAGGAATATCACCAAGACAAAGTGAAATTATTTTGCGATTTAAGAAAAAAAATCTATTCAAGGTTTTCCACTGTTAACCAAAGCTGTTCATATTTCTTATTATATTTTTCTGAACTTTAAGTGACGTTTGTTCTTGTACTGATAAAACATTAAACCGTTATCACGAATTCCTTCATTTTAGAGGAAACAGGATTCACTTTTCTCTGCTAATTACAGCATTTCTGACGTTTAATGTTATCTTGAAAAATTCGCCAAATGTTTATTTTATCCAGAGAGAATTATCGAGTTTAAAAAATCAAATTAATTTACTGAGGCATAAAACCCTGGTCTTAAAACATTGAAAATAAACCCTCGCATTTTATTTCCAGACATAAGACATTTTTCCCCTCCACGCTAACCCAAATATTTCCAGTATCTCAAGTTATGCTGAAAATCTAGTAAAATATATCGCGGAAGGTATCCAGGAATTTCAAGGTTAATATCACCGAGATGAAGCATAAAACAGCGGCTAGAGAGCTGTGAAAATACTGATATGTTCCCAATTCTTCCAGTGCTTTACATCACCAAAGCTTTATAGTCCTATGCTGGTATTTCGGGATAATATTTACCCCTGGTGAAAGCATTATAGGTTCTCAAGCATAATACCACACTGGTTATGTACTGTAAGGTTAGACTTTTGGGTAATAGGACTCTGTATGTTTGTTTGCCTTCTCTAGCGTAATTCATTGAAGTTTTCTCTAAATTAATAAAAAAAAATATTTCATGTTTACTTGAAATACAATTTTTTTTCCGACCTGATCCAAAAATTTTAAGATTTTTCTTTTTATTGATAACTTGGAATTCCAATATGGATTCGCTGATGCTTACCATCTTCTATCAACATCATTGTGTCCTCTAAAGATATGCTGAACCCATATTAGATAAGAACCTTCAAGCTAGATGGAAAACCCTCAAGTTGCAAACCAGAATTCATATTTTCTTTTTCTTCTTCGTTGACTTCTTCTTCGTCTTCGTCGTCTTCTTCTTCCTCTTTGTTGTCTTTTTCTTCGTCGTCGTCTTCTTCATCGGCATCCTCTTCTTCTTGAATGTCTTCTTCTTCCTCTTCTTCTTGATTGTCTTCTTCTTCCTCTTTGTTGTCTTTTTCTTCGTCGTCGTCTTCTTCATCGGCATCCTCTTCTTCTTGATTGTCTTCTTCTTCCTCTTCGTCTTCACATCTTAGTCATCCTTCTAATCTTCTTATTGTTCCTCTTCTATCCTCACCAAAGCACTTATGCTTACACCACCTCTTCCGAAACCTAAATGGAGTCAAATCCTTACTTCCTGAAAGCATCATCGTGTTTCCTGGACAAACACCGCCCCCAGGACACGCTCGGGGAAGTATATACACAATATTCTACCTCACTTTGGCCTTGTTAGTCGCCTCTGTTCCCCGGCTCTTGGGATGAACTCACAAAACCTCAACCTTGCATTATTTACCGATTTGCTTAGGGATACAATGTCTAATTTCAGGTATTTGGGGGCTGGTTTTGTTGGAGTACTATTATTACTTGTTTAGATTGTGAAGTTATGTCAGATCATTGTAAAAGATGTGTTTGCTTATTGTCTGATTTACATTGAGAAAATAAGAGGATTATTGCTCAAGATATTTATACAAACGACTTGAGGTTATTTCAGGATTATCCAAACAAAAATTACACTACAAGAAATATTAAAACATTTGTGGCTATAATTTTTGGAGGAATTGCAAAAAAGGTAAAGAAAATCATATCGTCTCGTGATAAAAGCAAAACAAAACAGTAGAGTAACATTGAATTATAAGCACATCAATAATTACTCCAATGGGGAAACTAAACACAAGCCACCATTAACACGTCAGTCTTCAAGCCACCATTAACACGTCAGTCTTCAAGCCACCATTAACACGCCAGTCTTCAAGCCACCATTAACACGCCAGTCTTCAAGCCACCATTAACACGCCAGTCTTCAAGCCACCATTAACACGCCAGTCTACAAGCCACCATTAACACGCCAGTCTTCAAGCCACCATTAACACGCCAGTCTTCAAGCCACCATTAACACGCCAGTCTTCAAGCCACCATTAACACGCCAGTCTTCAAGCCACCATTAACACGCCAGTCTTCAAGCCACCATTAACACGCCAGGCTTCAAGCCACCAACTCCCATTCCTCAGCGATAGAATTTTCATCCAGAGAACTTAGGTCATAAAGTCAAAATACTTCATGTTGCCTTGACACGTTGAGCGAAAAGTTTGATGATGCAAGACGTCTGCATCGCATATTGCACGGCGTTCGGTCAGCTTCAGCAACTTTAGTGGCGTCTGGAAGAATGTTGCGAGAGGGAGACGAGGCATTTTACCACCTGCCACCCCTCACCCTCCACCTCCTCCTCCTCCTCCTCTTCTGCCTTCTCCTTCTCCTCCTCCTCCTCCTTCTCCTCCTCCTCCTCCTTCTCCTCCTCCTCCTCCTCCTCCTCCTCCTCCTCCTCCTCCTTTTCTGCCTCCTCCTACTCCGCCATTACCTGAATTGAGTCTAAACTTGAGGGTGCATGACTCAGTGTGTGTGTGTGTGTGTGTTTGAACCCCAAAGTAATCTCTCTCTCTCTCTCTCTCTCTCTCTCTCTCTCTCTCTCTCTCTCTCTCTCTCTCTCTCTCTCTCTCTCTCTCTCTCTCTCTCTCTCTCTCTCTCTCTCTCTGTATGCCTTCCTTTCCTTATCATCAACTATATGTAAATATTATAAGTATCTCTTAGGCTCGAGTCTTCTTCATCCTTAACTCTTATCTTATCTTACTAAATTTAATTCGGTCATGAGAAATAATGAACAAAACTATCATCATAAAGTCACAGCAACACCTGATGATAAGGGAAACAGCGAGAAGGATCACACAATACAGCCTTTTGTGTTTCACCTTAAGTCATCCTGTTAAATGAATTTTTGCGTCTCCAATTACGAGGAATATTTACCGAACGAACCTCTGTGAATCTGAACCCTAGTCTAATGTCTTCAGTTAGGAGAAATGAACATCGTGTGAACCTCTGTGAATCTGAACCCTAGTCTAATTTGTTCAGTTAGGAGAAATGAACACCGTGTGAACCTCTGTGAATCTGAACCCTAGTCTAATGTCTTCAGTTAGGAGAAATGAACATCGTGTGAACCTCTGTGAATCTGAACCCTAGTTTAATGTGTTCAGTTAGGAGAAATGAACACCGTGTGAACCTCTGTGAATCTGAACCCTAGTCTAATGTGTTCAGTTAGGAGAAATGAACATCGTGTGAACCTCTGTGAATCTGAAACCCAGTCTAATGTGTTCAGTTAGGAGAAATGAACACCGTGTGAATCTCTGTGAATCTGAACCCTAGTCTAATGTGTTCAGTTAGGAGAAATGAACACCGTGTGAACCTCTGTGAATCTGAATCCCAGTCTAATGTGTTCAGTTAGGAGAAATGAACATCGTGTGAACCTCTGTGAATCTGAACCCCAGTCTAATGTGTTCAGTTAGGAGAAATGAACATCGTGTGAATCTCTGTGAATCTGAACCCTAGTCTAATGTGTTCAGTTAGGAGAAATGAACACCGTGTGAACCTCTGTGAATCTGAACCCTAGTCTAATGTGTTCAGTTAGGAGAAATGAACATCGTGTGATCCTCTGTGAATCTGAACCCCAGTCTAATGTGCTCAGTTAGGAGAAATGAACATCGTGTGAATCTCTGTGAATCTGAACCCTAGTTTAATGTGTTCAGTTAGGAGAAATGAACATCGTGTGAACCTCTGTGAATCTGAACCCTAGTCTAATGTGTTCAGTTAGGAGAAATGAACACCGTGTGAACCTCTGTGAATCTGAACCCCAGTCTAATGTGTTCAGTTAGGAGAAATGAACATCGTGTGAACCTCTGTGAATCTGAACCCTAGTCTAATGTGTTCAGTTAGGAGAAATGAACATCGTGTGAACCTCTGTGAATCTGAACCCCAGTCTAATGTGTTCAGTTAGGAGAAATGAACACCGTGTGAACCTCTGTGAATCTGAACCCTAGTCTAATGTGTTCAGTTAGGAGAAATGAACACCGTGTGAACCTCTGTGAATCTGAACCCTAGTCTAATGTGTTCAGTTAGGAGAAATGAACATCGTGTGATCCTCTGTGAATCTGAACCCTAGTCTAATGTGTTCAGTTAGGAGAAATGAACATCGTGTGAATTTCTGTGAATCTGAACCCTAGTCTAATGTGTTCAGTTAGGAGAAATGAACATCGTGTGAATCTCTGTGAATCTGAACCCTAGTCTAATGTGTTCAGTTAGGAGAAATAAACACCGTGTGAACCTCTGTGAATCTGAACCCTAGTCTAATGTGTTCAGTTAGGAGAAATGAACACCGTACGAACCTGTATGAACCTGAACCACCTGAATTGGCCTCGTGATAGTTGACTCGGCGGATCTCTCCAGCTACTTAGGCAGATGACCACCACCATCTTGACCTAAAAACATCTCCTGTGATCTTGACTCAAAAAATCTCTCCTTGCACTCAATAGATTTTGCATTTGGACTCCACGAAACCTTTCTTCCAATTCAAACTATTGATTGCCTCTGATGTGTTTGCAGAAGCGAGTATAGCCTCTTAGTCATAGTCAAGGGAAATGTCAGATATCTCTCCTACACGTATTCTTGGTCTTTCGTTCGTTTTATTTTTTTTAAGATGTTTTTATAATGTTCCTCCTTTATTCCAGCACACGTGGACTAAGCATACCATCCACTATATATCGTTCGGCTTCTGTGTCACAATTTATCATCATATTTTTTTTTCCTGGTTTAGTTCGGTTGAAATCTGTGTTGACACGAGCACGGAGATAAGACAGCTGATAGAATTGCTCGTGTTCTAATCTTATCGTAGGGACAGAGTGGTAGAGTGTCTGGTGTACACACGTGTTGTTCAGGAGATCAGTGAAGGGTGACACGAGATGACTTAGGTTTACAGTCTTGTGATGGCTCTCAGTACCACAGAGTTAACACATTTCTCCTCCTCTCTCTCTCTCTTCCTCTCGCTTATCCTCTTTCTCCTCCTTATACTGTCCTTTTATTTCCTGAGAATTTAAATTAAAACAGAAGGCAAGGAAATCTAATAAAATAACTGTGAGCTTAAATAAAACACTGAGAGGGGATAGAGGTAATAAAGAAGAGAATAATTATCTTTTCCAATTAGCGAAAGACATTTTTTTTTTTTATTTCTCGTCCAGGAAAGAATTTTGATTTTTTTTTAGTTACAATATCCCTCCGTAAAAACTGTTTTTTTTTTTTTTCTGATTTAGGAATCCATTTACATTATTTTGGGATGAAGTTGTGGGTGTTTACTGTGTGTGTGTGTGTGTGTGTGTGTGTGTGTGTGTGTGTTATCTTGATATATATTAAGACACAGATGATCGTAAGCCCAAATTAAATACATTTTATAAACACAAAAATACAAACAATCAACAATATCCGACTTTTACCTTAATTTCTATACATAATATTTTACCGCCCTTCAAATGTTATTGAATATAAGTAAAAAATATATATATCTTTATGTCCAGAATATATTTTATCGGCCATAACGTCAATAAATATATAACCCCTAGTAAAGTTAACGACCTCTGCGCCAACGACCACTACTACTGTTTTCCTGTTGGTCAACACTGGTCATTCTGTACGAGTTTTGTACGAGAAAAAATATAAGAAGTGGGTTTTTTTTCTTATGGGGGGGGGGGGAACCCAGTCAGTTTTATTACCTCTGCTTCCAGTGAGATATAAGGCTATTGTCTCCGTCTCTTTTGTTGTGTCTACGTGTGTATTTATCTCTTTGGTGTGTGTGTGTGTCTACGTGTGCGTATTTATTCTTTTGTGTGTGTGTTCATGTGTGTCTGAGATGGTGTGAATGTCTCCTCCTAATTACTTTCATGTAAACACGCAAACAGACGCTACGAATACCACACACACACACACACACACACACACACACACACCAGTGTCACTTTAACAACTATTACAAAAATCCACATATTGGTCCCTTTCCTTAATGGGGTCAAGAAGATCCACAGGGGTCGTAATTATCTCTATATGGTGATCCTCCTCCTCCTCCTTCCTCCTCCTCTTCTTCCTCCTCCTCCTCCTTCTCTCAGTCTCTCATAATTTTGTCTCTAGTCATTACCAGAACACAGAGAGACCTAGAGGAGACTGTGTTGAGTTAGTGTGTGTGTGTGTGTGTGTGTGTGTGTGTGTGTGTGTGTGTGTGTGTGTGTGTGTGTGTGTGTGTGTGTGTGCAAAGTCCTTCAGGGTAAGAATAATTCACTTTTTAGGGTCTATGTGGAAGCTTTTAGTGTTATCAGGTGTAGGTAGAACGGTAGAAATCCTTCCCCTTTACCTCCTTCAGGATCAGGGAGTATTATCCTGGTGGGGGCCTGTAGGAAGGTGGTGACTGAGACAACACCCTCACCTTTCAACATCTCTTCAGTGTCAACAAGAATTCTTAAGTGTTACCGGAAGAAGAGAGGGGTCCTTCACTTCCGCGAGAGTCCTGTAGGAACTCATAAATGTTGCTGGCAGGAAAGAACGTCATTAACCTCCGTCAGGGTCTTGTAGGAACTTGCAAGTGTTTCCAGGAAGAATAAACATCCCTTACCTACTTGGGCTTTAGGATGCCTGGTACTTGAGGTCTTATATGATCACTAATGACTGGAGGAGATGGTGAGGGAGTCCTTCAACGTCGTCAGGATCTCGTAAGAATTCTCATTATTGTCAGAGGAAATGAAGAGAGTCCTTCACCTAATCAGTGTCTTGAAGGAGTTCTTATTATGTTCAGAAGGAGAGGAACAGAGAGTCCTTTATCCCGGTCAGTGTCTTGCAAGAATTCTTAGGACTTACCAAGAGGAGAGAGAGAGAGAGAGAGAGAGTCCTTCACCTCCATCAGGGTCCTATAGGAGTTTTCAATGTTGTTTTCAGAAGGATACAGAGGACATCCTTCGCCTTCATTGTGGCCAGGAACCTCAGGAGTGGTGGCAGATGGTCTCAGTGTTAGAGTAAATTGAACGTAGAACCTCAAAGGATGTCCACCAAGATGTTCTCTGCCAGACTGAACAGAGAGGCGGGTATATAAAGGCGCCATTAAAGAGAAAAAGAGAGACGTAGAAAGAAAGGAAAGAAAAAGTGAAGAGGAAAGGAGAGTAATTAGTAAAGATCAACAGGGAAAAGAATTTAGAAATGGAATAATCCTTAGAGGCAGAAGGGATGATAAAGGGTGGTAGAGAGAATTGGGAGTAAGAGAAGATTAGAAAGATTAGCGGAAAATAAAAGGTTTAACCAGAGGGAGAGAAAGGAAGAGAATATCTTTAGTCGGCATTACACAGTCTCGGGGGGGGAGGGGGGGGGTACTTCTCTCACACCCCGGCGGCTGTTAACCAGAAATAACAGAGGTAATTAAATAACAACTGTGCAACTAAAGAAAATAGCAAAAACACTCACTTAACTACACAAACAAACAGGAGAAAACTTATATACAGTAATGCTTAAAGTAGATTAAGTCGTCTTAATAATAACTTGAAGATTGTCAGCTTTACTTAAGTCTTGTCGAGCTATTGGCTTAAGAAACTTGTGTTTTATTACTGTTATAAAGGTAATTAACCAGCTGTCCACCGTCTTTATTGTTCCTTGAGACACTTAGGAAGAAGGCATATGAAACTCGGCCGCCAGTACCATGAATAGTGTGTTTTGTGTTGCTCAGTGTACACATCCCACTACTATTACAGGTAAAACGACATAACGACTTACTATATTTACAGGTATATATCAAATGCGACTTGTATGCAAAAATCGTTCTCATATTACGTTAGGTTAGGGTAGGTTACTTTATGGTTAGGTTAGGTTAGGCTAGATCAGGTTAGGTTAGGTTAGGTTAGGTTAGCTGATAATAGATAATCTAATGAGAAACTTAGAAACAAATAGTCTGAGAAACATAACGAAGTTGCCAGGTGGTAATTAGGCCAAGTGTCTCACGCTTCATTTTCCCACTGTTAAGCCACGACGAAAGAACAGCTGCCTCAAGCCTGGTCGAAAATGTTATTGTTATTCACGATGTTTTCAAACTGTTGTTCTTCATGTTCCGTTGAAAGGTCCTGTTGTTACGTCACATTGAAAACTGTTGCTGTTTCTGTTGTTCACCTCTGTGGTAGTTCTTCAATAATTATGGTCTTTCAACAGGTTCATTAAGCAGACTCACACACACAAGGTAACAACTAATATATCTTATAAAGTTGTTTCTTATATTTTATATTTTGTTTATAACTATTAACTTTATCTCATGTGACCAAAAGGGAGTTAGGTGTAGGGAGTGTGGGAGGGAAGGAGGGAGGGAGTGTGGAAGGGAGGGCGGGAGGGAGTGTGGAAGGGAGGGCGGGAGGGAGTAGGGAAGGGAGGGAGAGAGGGAGGAAGTGTGGAAGGGAAGGAGAGAAAGAGGGAGGGAGTAGGGAAGGGAGGGAGAGAGGGTGGAAGTGTGGAAGGGAGGGAGGGAGGGAGGAAGTGTGGAAGGGAAGGAGAGAAAGAGGGAGGGAGTAGGGAAGGGAGGGAGAGAGGGTGGAAGTGTGGAAGGGAGGGCGGGAGGGAGTAGGGAAAGGAGGAAGTGAGGGAGGGAGGGAGGAAGTGTGGAAGGGAGGGAGAGAAGGAGGGAGGGAGTAGGGAAGGGAGGGAGGGAGTATGGAAGGGAGGGAGAGAAGGAGGGAGGGAGTAGGGAAAGGAGGGAAGGAGGGAGGAAGGGTGGAAGGGAAGGAGAGAAGGAGAGAGGGAGGGAGTGTGGAAGGGAGTAAGGAAAGGAGGGAGGGGGGGAGTATGAGAAGGAATGAGGGAGGAAGTTATTCTTATGTCACAATGAAGTACATCAGTATCATTACAATATTATGTTACGTGTACGTCATTATCATTACATCATTACCATTACATCATCATCATCATTATGTCATATCATTACCTCATATCATTACATCATCATCATTACCTTATATCATTGCACCATTATCATTGCATCATTATCATTGCACCATTATCATTGCATCATTATCATCTTATCGTAATCCCTACACTTTCATCAGCGCGCATCTCAGTTTAATTACATGAACAACCAGCCACACACGACCTGAATCAACATACTTAACAGAATGTCACTCACTCTAATATCTCTCTCTCTCTCTCTCTCTCTCTGACGGCGCTGAGATGAAATTACGAAATCTAATGTAAAAAATGATCGTGTTTTAAAGGCCTGAAGAAGACTTGGGTATTATAATAGTAGGAAATGCTCGGCCATTAGCACACTCGCACGCACTGAAATAAGCTGTATTAGGACTAACCCTTAAAGCAGACCTACTGGGGAACTTTACACTGCCTCCACACATACATACATACATACATACATGCATACATACATACATAAACGCACATACACATTTACATGCGCACACAAGAACACATGAATATATGCACACCACATACACACAGACGGAACACATACACGCAGGTATATATAGGTAAATCCTTAAGCATACTAACTCGTACATGAACATACATACATACACTCATATATACAGACACAAAGACAAGTTTATATATTTCCATGGGTGGAGTGAAAAAGCCCGTGTATAAATAACATGTGATCTTCTCAGTTCATCCTACACAGGGAAACACATCAACACTCTCATACAAATTTCCGGAACTGTGACTCAGGCATAGAAAATGTCTCTCTGCTCTATAAAGTCAAGGAGAAGTACTCGACTCACCGAAGGATAATGATGAAGTGAGATGAAACTCTCTCTCTCTCTCTCTCTCTCTCTCTCTCTCTCTCTCTCTCTCTCTCTCTCTCTCTCTCTCTCTCTCTCTCTCACAGATAAGAGGGAGGGAAGGTTCGTGCCTCGTGAACTGGCAATAACCCGGGCTGGGCCATCTGGCGGGTTGGGATCTTGTAGACGTCTTTAACTTCCCTACAAGATTACTTCTTTACCTCAGGGAGAGAGAGAGAGAGAGAGAGAGAGAGAGAGAGAGAGAGAGACATCCACCCACTAACACACATCCCACTCACCCCCCCCCCATCCCACTCACCCCCCCCCATCCCACTCACCCCCCCATCCCACTCACCCCCCCCATCCCACTCACCCCCCCCCCCCACACACACACACAAACTTTGTTTAGTTGTTGGTGCAAAATCGAAAGTTTTTCTCCCGGGCTGTGTGAGATGAAGTGAAGGAAAAGGAGGAGGAAGACGAAGAGGGTTGAAAAGAGGAGGAGGAAGAAGACGAAGAGGGTTGAAAAGAGGAGGAGGAGGAAGACGAAGAGGGTTGAAAAGAGGAGGAGGAGGAAGACGAAGAGGGTTGAAAAGAGGAGGAGGAGGAAGACGAAGAGGGTTGAAAAGAGGAGGAGGAGGAAGACGAAGAGGGTTGAAAAGAGGAGGAGGAGGAAGAGGAGAAGACCAGTGGCTACCAGCGAACGACCAGAGCTTAAAAGGCATCACCTCTTAAGTAAATAGATGAAGGTGGAGGAGAGGACCTACGAGGTACTACTTCTACAAGGTACTACTCGAGGGAAATACTCTTCAGCTTCCTCTTAGAGTCCTGAGTGAAAGATCCAGGAGGGAGGAGGGGGAGGGGGAGGAATAAAGGAAGGGAAGGACGGAGGGAGAAAGGATATTAGGGTGGGAACGAAGGAGAGAAGAAGGGAAGGTGAGAGAGGTGGGAGGCTAGAAAGAAAAAAGGGAGGGTGAGTGGAAGGGAGGGAAGGAAACTGACTCAGGAGAAATCTATCACACTGATTTTTTTCCCCACAAAGATTAAACTATTTTTTTTTTATGTAGGATTATTATTTTATCATATTATTTATATTTTTCAGTTTTTTAATTTCTCTAATAAATGTAAATCAACTACTTGTTATATTTGGACTTTATTTATTTACTGATAAAAAAGTTAAACCTAATTTCTAGTTTCTTTCTTGTTAAGCCAGTCCAATATCTACCTCTCCTAGTCTGACTGGTGGATTATTTCCGAGGGTGTGGGAGGGAGGTATTTTTTTCTCCCTAATTGCAGCTTAAAACAACCAGAGATCATTTCTTAACTACCTATATTGTTCATCATATGTAAATTAATCTTCAAACAAGTGCATTAACTAAACAGTAACGACGATAGATGTTTACTGGGTCACTCTCAAAGACACTAATCTGTTATAGTTATCCCGTTACAAAGGTCAAGGAATGTTAACGTTTTTTCACTTATCTTGTGTTTCTTTGCTTCTTATTTTTATTATTTGTTGCGATTCTTGTTTTATTCGTTTTTTTCTTCTTCTTGTCTGTCTCACTTAGTCCACGTCTATTGAGGGGTGGGCGGCGTTCTGTATAAAGTATTTATCAATCTTTCACAATTTATCATATTTTCCCTAGTTATTCTTTTATACAATGACAGATGTTCACGTGTTTTCTGCCTCGGTCTATATATTTCTACCTCATATATACGTGTTCTGCAACCTTCTGTCATGTCACATTGTTTCCTTACGTTTGAAACCTCTAAATTCCTAGTACATGGCTTACAGTATATTTCAAGATGTTCTTTTGTTCTCTGTCATATAACATTTATGATGCAGAAATTTTCACGTGGGGAATTTTTTTGTGTGTGTGGGTGAGGTGGTGGTGACGTCACGAGGTAGTCTTTGTTGGAGTCTTTGTTGGAGTCTTTGTGATGGAGCCTCTTGACGTAGTTCATTGTTGTCGACGCTACATTTTACTCGAAAACTTTCAACCGACTGCTATTTTCTTTTTCTTCTTAAGAGTATTCATCTCTTTCTAGTTTTTCTCTGAATACCCTCCTGCCTTCTGACGGGTGTATGTATAATGTATATCATGGATAGTCTGTTTTAATTCCTTTTGTTTTTTACTAACGTTGGATATCTTACGGTCGGTAGTTGTATTGAGTCAAGTTTAGAGTATCTTTAACACGGGTCAAGGATAAGATGTTAAACAACTCCGTCGTAATTAGTTTTGTTGCTGTTTTGGTAAAGTAAGTTATGATAATTTCTTGTGACTCAGTTTTCCAGTGATAAGTTTATTTATTCAAATTAAATAATAAAACTTTTGTATATAAATTTGATTTTAATGTTATATAAATTACATACATAAGAGTTGTAATATAATCCCAAACAAGTTAATTAACGCGCCCTAAACACTTAACCAAACTTAAAATTACCCACAACAACTAACAATAAAACATTAAGTGACACGGGACTCAAATTAAAGATAAGACTTATAACATTTAACACTCAACAAAACACACCACCAGAACACACTTAGAGCACATCCAGAATTCCGGTGACTTGTCCACAACTGCAACGAGGAACTTTGTCCCGATGTTCAGTGGGCTGGTGAAGACAGTACGCCACCCAGGGGTTGATCACGGCTGAGGGACAGATCAGACAAGGGTTTGTAAACCGACCAGAATGACGAGTCCAGGCCAACTGTCTTATTCTTGAGACGTACAGGAGAGAGTCTTGGCTCTGAAGATGCAAGGAAGGGATAGGGTGAGGTAAGGATGGGATGTGATAAATATAGGAGGAGATTAACAGCAGTTTATACTCCTTATATATCTCTAGCTGCTACCTGCCCTTGGGGATTTTCCCGCCAATTCTTCTCATACAGTGGCGGGTAGCAGAGTGGTAGTGGGGTGTCGAGTCACTATTCGAATCGCTGACAGGAGGATTCCATCCGTCGCTTCGGAGTCACTCGAATAATGCAGCACGTGGCCGAGCAGTACTGTACGCCGCGAGTGGTTGTGGACAGCACCACTCGTTACAGGTGTCAAGAAATTATAGTGAATTACTTACCTAATAATAGACGTAATCACTAATTAACACGATAATTATTTAAGGTGTTCCCTGAATATGGGAGTGATACTATACAGTATATATCGCCTATGGCTTATATTATATATCATAGCACAAACCAGACCAACGAGGAGAGCAAAATAACGTAACAGTAGCATAGTTTATTATAAAGTAACAAGGAACATAGATAACGAGTTCATACTTGTGATAACATATAGCAGTATATGGACAGGTAGGCAGGGAGAGGGATAATCCCCGTCCAGTCGTGGCTAGGAGAAGAGACTCAGCTGGGAGAACAGACCCAACTAGGAGAATGACCCATTTAGGATTACAGACCCACCAGCTAGGAGGTGGTCTGATCCCCTGGGATGGCCGGTACCAGGGAGAGGAAGAGAGATGAATCACTCGCCCCCTGGGAAATACCGTAACCACTAAACCTCTTTCTGCTCCAACAGTAATTTCAAGGATGAGATTTTTTTCTCCATGATTAGAAACAAAAAAATAAAAAATAAGTCGAGTTTATATTGTATTACTGCACTTCTATGGTCTTAAAATACGTATTCTTATCACTGCTGATGTTATAATGTACTGCTACGCTAAGGTATTAATACAGAGTAGACTATAATATATTTTTTTTTAAATTTACAGATTTTTATTGCTAACAAAAAATTATTATAAAAGTTAATCTGACCCATTTTTTTTTTTCTTACGCCTCGATTGAACAAAGGAATATTTTATGATGTAAGAACGAAATGTGTTTTAATAGAATCGTATCTAAAGTGATTACATTTACAACATTTATCTTTGTTTATTCTTGCACTCGTATATATATATATATTTTTTTTTCATTCTTACACAAAATTGCGTAATATGTATAGAATATATTTGTTTATCTTTATGACCCGTAAATACCAGGTGTGGGAGTGTGTTTGTTGAGTGCGTCATCTACCTGTTGAAACACACGTGAGACAGCTGGTAGTGAGAGAGACAGTGGTGGTGGTGGTGGTGGTGGTTCTCACTATGTGGAGAGAGAGAGAGAGAGAAAGACAGGCAGAAAAGGAAAGAGAAAATAGTGAAGAAAGAAAGAGAAAGAAGAAAAAAACCGAAAGAATGGGACAAAGAAAAGACGAGAGAGAGAGAGAAAGAGAGAGAGAAAGAGAGAGAGAGAGAGAGAGAGAGTAGTGTTGACATTAAGATACAATTTGAGGTTAATATATTGTCCAACCACTTGAAGACGCGCACCGTATATTGCAATCTCTGTTTTTCCGTCGCCCCTCTGAGACAACGACAATGGCGGGGGCAGGCGGGACACAGTTTACCCTCACGGAATCATCACCCCCAACCTACAATACCTCCTGGCCAGCAAATATCTCCCGGGGAAACAACTCCAGGAAACAATTTTTGGAAGAGTGGTCAAGTGTGTTTGGGAGGGATGGTGTAGGGAGGGAGGGAGGGGTGGTGTAGGGAGGGAGGGAGGGGTGGTGTTGGGAGGGAGGGAGGGGTGGTGTAGGGAGGGAGGGAAGGATGGATGGTGCAGGGAGGGAGGGAGGGAGGATTCAGGCAGGAAAGGATGGTGCAGGGATGGAGGGATGGTGCAAGGAGGGATGGATGGAGGGAGGGAAGACTGGAGGGACGGTGGAAGATAGGAAGAACGAAGGATTGGACAGCAGACTAGAATGATGTTAAGTCTTCCTGGTGTGTGGGAGAAATTGTATTATTTTTAAAGCGAGCAACAATTACGGTATCTCTCTCTCTCTCTCTCTCTCTCTCTCTCTCTCTCTCTCTCTCTCTCTCTCTCTCTCTCTCTCTCTCTTTCGTAATATTCCTTATTTATCGTTCCCTTCGTTTTATCCTCGTCTCATTCTATTCTCTTACATAGAAAAATACATAATTGACTTCCTTATCAATACCGTTTAATTTTCTGCTGTAAAATGTGTTTGATACGATAACTATTACTGTGATAACTTCAAGACGTGTTTCGAAATACTTTACCTGAAAGACTAAAGTGAACCACAAATGTAAGTAGGATGTGGTGCCAGGATGTAGGAAGGCTGCAGGATCCTACCCAGAGGAGTCCTAAAGATCCTAGTGCATTGTCGTCTGGATACCAACACACACACAGACATACTTGATACTACTGTCACGTTTTCTTAGCTAGAGTGTCGTCGGGGTGTTGTTCCACACATCTCCCCGTGTTGGAAGTCGCTTGATCAGCTCAGAATACTTCCTCTGCGTTTGGTCAACGAAGAAGGAGAGAAGAGAGAGAAAAGTGGCTCGGGTTTTAAATGCAAAGCTCCCAAACTTGCTAAGTCCTTTCTCCCCCCCCCCCCCCCCCCACCAAGAATTCGAAAGTGTGGTGAAGAAGGACAGGAAAACTGGGACATGGTGTCTAAGCTTCAATCAGTGCCTTTGATCCCCCCTCCGCCCCCCCTCCTACTTTCTCTACCTCCCCCCCCTCTACTCACACTCCCCCCTCTCTCCCACTTTCCTTCAACCACCTCTCTCTCTCTCTCTCTCTCTCTCTCTCTCTCTCTCTCTCTCTCTCTCTCTCAACCCTCTGAAAAGCGTACGCACAAGAACAAGGGAACGCTGAAGTCGAGGCTTAGTGCTTCTCCTCTGCTGTTTCATCTCAACTTGGCGAGAAGGGAAGAATCATGATGATGGAGAAAGGAGAAGAGGAGGGTGGTGGAGAAAGGAGAAGAAGAGGGTGGGGAAAGGAGAGGAGAAGGGTGGAGAAAGGAGGTGAAGGTGGAGAAAGGTGGGGAGGAGAGGAGGGTGGAGAAAGGAGAAGAAGAGGGTGGAGAGGAGGGTGGAGAAAGGAAAAGAGGATGGTAGAGAAAGGATGAGAAGGTTGGAGAAAGGAGAGAAAGATGGGGAACGGAGTAGGTGGAAAAAGGAGAGGGGGGGAGATAGAGAAAAGACCAAGATACTCTCTCCTTGTCTCTCTCATCTCCCAAACAAAACAAATCCTCTCACCTCTCAGTATAACGACAGACAACCAGTACAGCACTCCTCAACCAGTCGCCTCACACACCCCTCTCCCCACGCCTCACACACCGGCTAATATACAACATACATGGTATAGAAATGTAAAAAAAAAAAAAATTACCTTTGCTTAAGGCTGAACATCTTCATTCCCTTAGCTGCAGTCTTCTTCCCCAACTGTGTGTGTGACTTTATGTGCCCATGCATACTTTTCTGTAGATCGGATCTTTTTCAGTATTGGATGATTGCTCTTTAGAAAGGTGTAGAAGTCACTGCAAGGTGTTTCTCGGAAGTTGTACTGTACAGTCAGAATGCCTTTCATTGTTTCAACACTCAATTTGTTCCTTTCCTTTGTCCATTGACTTTGCATCAGTGAAAAAACTCTTTCGACATTTGCATGGAGATGATATAGCAAAGAAGAATTGTGCAATTCTTAGCAATTCTGAGTGGCATTCAATGTTCTTTGATTTTTCAAAGTATCTGGTCAACTTTTTATGTGTTGGCAGATTACTAAATTCTTCATCACTTGTAATTTTCCACAAACTGCTTCAGGTTACTAACTTGGTCAAAACACTTCATCAACTTCTACCCCCTTTTCAATCAAATATTTGACAGCTAAGTTGACAACACCGTACAGGCGTACAAGTGACTTATAAGCTGACGAAAACTGAAAGATACGGTTTCCACCTTCCCTCTCTTTCTCTCCCGTCATTACAGTTTCATGTTTTTTTTTTTCCGTGGAGAAAATGATGGAAGCTGAAATTCCGGACTTTTGAAGAATTTTAAAAATTCCTTCCGGATGAAGATTTCGAGACCTAAATGGAGGACATGTCCGGGAAAATACGGACGTATGGCAACCCTATATATATATATATATATATATATATATATATATATATATATATA
>CAUDMG010002285.1:1035000-1197500 GCA_958450375.1 Homarus gammarus | reverse complement strand
ATCATCACTACATATAACAACATCTATCATCATCACTACATATAACACCACCCTATCCTCACTACATATAACAACATCCATCATCACTACATATAACACCATCCATCATCACTACATATAACACCATCCATCATCATCACTATATATAACATCATCCATCATCACTACATAAAACACCATCCATCATCACTACATATAACACCGTCCATCATCATCACTACATATAACACCATCCATCATCATCACTACATATAACACCATCCATCATCACTACATATAACACCACCCTATCATCACTATATATAACAACATCCATCATCACTACTATAACATCATCCATCATCACTACATATAACACCATCCATCATCACTACATATAACACCACCCTATCATCACTACATATAACACCATCCATCATCACTACATATAACACCACCCTATCATCACTACATATAACAACATCTATCATCATCACTACATATAACACCACCCTATCCTCACTACATATAACAACATCCATCATCACTACATATAACACCATCCATCATCACTACATATAACACCATCTATCATCACTACATATACATCATCCATCATCACTACATATATCACCATCTATCATGATCACTACATATAACACCATCCATCATCACTACATATAACACCACCCTATCATCACTACATATAACAACATCCATCATCACTACATGTACATCATCCACACATCACTACATATATCACCATCTATCATGATCACTACATATAACACCATCCATCATCATCACTACATATAACACCATCCATCATCACTACATATAACACCACCCTATCATCACTATATATAACAACATCCATCATCACTACTATAACATCATCCATCATCACTACATATAACACCATCCATCATCACTACATATAACACCACCCTATCATCACTACATATAACAACATCCATCATCACTACTATAACATCATCCATCATCACTACATATAACACCATCCATCATCACTACATATAACACCACCCTATCATCACTACATATAACACCATCCATCATCACTACATATACATCATACATCATCACTACATATATCACCATCTATCATCATCACTACATATAACACCACCCTATCATCACTACATATAACAACATCTATCATCATCACTACATATCACACCACCCTATCCTCACTACATATAACAACATCCATCATCACTACATATAACACCATCCATCATCACTACATATAACACCATCCATCATCATCACTATATATAACATCATCCATCATCACTACATATAACACAATCCATCATCACTACATATAACACCGTCCATCATCATCACTACATATAACACCATCCATCATCACCAATACATATAACACCATCCATCATCATCACTACATATAACACCATCCATCATCACTACATATAACACCACCCTATCATCACTATATATAACAACATCCATCATCACTACTATAACATCATCCATCATCACTACATATAACACCATCCATCATCACTACATATAACACCATCCATCATCACTACATATACATCATACATCATCACTACATATATCACCATCTATCATCATCACTACATATAACACCATCCATCAGCACAACATATAACACCAACCTATCATCACTACATATAGCAACAACCATCGTCACTGCATATAACACATCCATCATCACTACATATAACACCATCCATCATCACTACATATAACACCATCCATCATCACTACATATAACATCATCCATCATCACTACATATAACACCATCCATCATCACTACATATAACATCATCCATCATCACTACATATAACACCATCCATCATCACTACATATAACACCATCCATCATCATCACTACATATAACACCACCCATCATCACTACATATAACACCATCCATCATCACTACATGCAACGACATCCATCATCATCACTACATATAACACCATCCATCATCACTACATATAACACCACCCATCATCACTACATATAACACCATCCATCATCACAACATATAACACCATCCATCATCACTACATAAATCACCATCACATCATCACTACATATAAGCACCATCCCATCATCACTACATATAACACCATCCATCATCATCACTACATATAACACCATCCATCAGCACTACATATAACACCATCCTATCATCACTACATATAGCAACATCCATCGTCACTACTATAACATCATCACTACATATAACACCATCCATCATCACTACATATAACACCATCCATCATCATCACTACATATAACACCATCCATCATCACTACATATAACACCACCCATCATCACTACATATAACACCATCCATCATCACTACATATAACACCATACATCATCACTACATATAACACCACCCTATTATCACTACATATAACACCACCCTATCATCACTACATATAACACCATCCATCATCACTACATATAACACCATCCATCATCACTACATATAACACCCTCCATCATCACTACATATAACACCATCCATCATCATCACTACATATAACAACATCCATCATCACTACATATAACACCATCCATCATCACCACTACATAGAACACCATCCATCATCACTACATATAACACCATCTATCATCACTACATATAACACTACCCTATCATCACTACATATAACACCATCCATCATCACTACATATAACACCGTCCATCATCATCACTACATATAACACCATCCATCATCATCACTACATATAACACCATCCATCATCACTACATATAACACCACCCTATCATCACTATATATAACAACATCCATCATCACTACTATAACATCATCCATCATCACTACATATAACACCATCCATCATCACTACATATAACACCACCCTATCATCACTACATATAACACCATCCATCATCACCACATATACATCATACATCATCACTACATATATCACCATCTATCATCATCACTACATATAGCACCACCCATCATCACTACATATAACAACATCATCATCATCACTACATATAACACCACCCATCCTCACTACATATAACAACATCCATCTTCACTACATATACATCATCCATCATCACTACATAATCACCATCATCATCATCACTACATATAACACCATCCATCATCACTACATATAACACCATCCATCATCATCACTACATATAACACCATCCATCAGCACTACATATAACACCACCCTATCATCACTACATATAACACCATCCATCATCACTACATATAACACCATCCATCATCACTACATATAACACCACCCGATTATCACTACATATAACACCACCCTATCATCACTACATATAACACCATCCATCATCACTACATATAACACCGTCCATCATCATCACTACATATAACACCATCCATCATCATCACTACATATAACACCAACCATCATCACTACATATAACACCACCTTACTATGACTATATATAACAACATCCATCATCACTACTATAACATCATCCATCATCACTACATATAACACCATCCATCATCACTACATATAACACCACCCTATCATCACTACATATAACACCATCCATCATCACTACATATACATCATACATCATCACTACATATATCACCATCTATCATCATCACTACATATAACACCACCCTATCATCACTACATATAACAACATCTATCATCATCACTACATATAACACCACCCTATCCTCACTACATATAACAACATCCATCATCACTACATATAACACCATCCATCATCACTACATATAACACCATCCATCATCATCACTATATATAACATCATCCATCATCACTACATAAAACACCATCCATCATCACTACATATAACACCGTCCATCATCATCACTACATATAACACCATCCATCATCATCACTACATATAACACCATCCATCATCACTACATATAACACCACCCTATCATCACTATATATAACAACATCCATCATCACTACTATAACATCATCCATCATCACTACATATAACACCATCCATCATCACTACATATAACACCACCCTATCATCACTACATATAACACCATCTATCATCATCACTACATATAACACCACCCTATCATCACTACATATAACAACATCTATCATCATCACTACATATAACACCACCCTATCCTCACTACATATAACAACATCCATCATCACTACATATAACACCATCCATCATCACTACATATAACACCATCTATCATCACTACATATACATCATCCATCATCACTACATATATCACCATCTATCATGATCACTACATATAACACCATCCATCATCACTACATATAACACCACCCTATCATCACTACATATAACAACATCCATCATCACTACATGTACATCATCCACACATCACTACATATATCACCATCTATCATGATCACTACATATAACACCATCCATCATCACTACATATAACACCATCCATCATCACTACATATAACACCACCCTATCATCACTATATATAACAACATCCATCATCACTACTATAACATCATCCATCATCACTACATATAACACCATCCATCATCACTACATATAACACCACCCTATCATCACTACATATAACAACATCCATCATCACTACTATAACATCATCCATCATCACTACATATAACACCATCCATCATCACTACATATAACACCACCCTATCATCACTACATATAACACCATCCATCATCACTACATATACATCATACATCATCACTACATATATCACCATCTATCATCATCACTACATATAACACCACCCTATCATCACTACATATAACAACATCTATCATCATCACTACATATCACACCACCCTATCCTCACTACATATAACAACATCCATCATCACTACATATAACACCATCCATCATCACTACATATAACACCATCCATCATCATCACTATATATAACATCATCCATCATCACTACATATAACACAATCCATCATCACTACATATAACACCGTCCATCATCATCACTACATATAACACCATCCATCATCACCAATACATATAACACCATCCATCATCATCACTACATATAACACCATCCATCATCACTACATATAACACCACCCTATCATCACTATATATAACAACATCCATCATCACTACTATAACATCATCCATCATCACTACATATAACACCATCCATCATCACTACATATAACACCATCCATCATCACTACATATACATCATACATCATCACTACATATATCACCATCTATCATCATCACTACATATAACACCACCCTATCATCACTACATATAACAACATCTATCATCATCACTACATATAACACCACCCTATCCTCACTGCATATAACAACATCCATCATCACTACATATAACACCATCCATCATCACTACATATAACACCATCCATCATCACTATATATAACATCATCCATCATCACTACATATAACACCATCCATCATCACTACATATACATCATCCATCATCACTACATATATCACCATCTATCATGATCACTACATATAACACCATCCATCATCATCACTACATATAACACCACCCTATCATCACTACATATAACAACATCCATCATCACTACATGCAACGACATCCATCATCATCACTACATATAACACCATCCATCATCACTACATATAACACCACCCTATCATCACTACATATAACACCATCCATCATCACAACATATACATCATCCATCATCACTACATAAATCACCATCTATCATCATCACTACATATAACACCATCCATCATCATCACTACATATAACACCATCCATCATCATCACTACATATAACACCATCCATCAGCACTACATATAACACCATCCTATCATCACTACATATAACAACATCCATCGTCACTACTATAACATCATCACTACATATAACACCATCCATCATCACTACATATAACACCATCCATCATCATCACTACATATAACACCATCCATCATCACTACATATAACACCACCCTATCATCACTACATATAACACCATCCATCATCACTACATATAACACCATACATCATCACTACATATAACACCACCCTATTATCACTACATATAACACCACCCTATCATCACTACATATAACACCACCCTATCATCACTACATATAACACCATCCATCATCACTACATATAACACCCTCCATCATCATCACTACATATAACACCATCCATCATCATCACTACATATAACAACATCCATCATCACTACATATAACACCATCCATCATCACCACTACATAGAACACCATCCATCATTATCACTACATATAACACCATCTATCATCACTACATATAACACTACCCTATCATCACTACATATAACACCATCCATCATCACTACATATAACACCGTCCATCATCATCACTACATATAACACCATCCATCATCATCACTACATATAACACCATCCATCATCACTACATATAACACCACCCTATCATCACTATATATAACAACATCCATCATCACTACTATAACATCATCCATCATCACTACATATAACACCATCCATCATCACTACATATAACACCACCCTATCATCACTACATATAACACCATCCATCATCACCACATATACATCATACATCATCACTACATATATCACCATCTATCATCATCACTACATATAGCACCACCCTATCATCACTACATATAACAACATCTATCATCATCACTACATATAACACCACCCTATCCTCACTACATATAACAACATCCATCATCACTACATATACATCATCCATCATCACTACATAAATCACCATCTATCATCATCACTACATATAACACCATCCATCATCATCACTACATATAACACCATCCATCATCATCACTACATATAACACCATCCATCAGCACTACATATAACACCACCCTATCATCACTACATATAACACCATCCATCATCACTACATATAACACCATCCATCATCACTACATATAACACCACCCGATTATCACTACATATAACACCACCCTATCATCACTACATATAACACCATCCATCATCACTACATATAACACCGTCCATCATCATCACTACATATAACACCATCCATCATCATCACTACATATAACACCAACCATCATCACTACATATAACACCACCTTACTATGACTATATATAACAACATCCATCATCACTACTATAACATCATCCATCATCACTACATATAACACCATCCATCATCACTACATATAACACCACCCTATCATCACTACATATAACACCATCCATCATCACTACATATACATCATACATCATCACTACATATATCACCATCTATCATCATCACTACATATAACACCACCCTATCATCACTACATATAACAACATCTATCATCATCACTACATATAACACCACCCTATCCTCACTACATATAACAACATCCATCATCACTACATATAACACCATCCATCATCACTACATATAACACCATCCATCATCATCACTATATATAACATCATCCATCATCACTACATATAACACCATCCATCATCACTACATATAACACCATCCATCATCATCACTATATATAACATCATCCATCATCACTACATATAACACCATCCATCATCACTACATATAACACCACCCTATCATCACTACATATAACACCATCCATCATCACTACATATAACACCATCCATCATCACTACATATAACACCACCCTATTATCACTACATATAACACCACCCTATCATCACTACATATAGCACCACCCTATCATCACTACATATAACACCATCCATCATCACTACATATAACACCATCCATCATCACTACATATAACACCCTCCATCATCATCACTACATATAACACCATCCATCATCATCACTACATATAACACCATCCATCATCACCAATACATATAACACCATCCATCATCATCACTACATATAACACCATCCATCATCACTACATATAACACCATCCATCATCACCACTACATATAACACCATCCATCATCATCACTACGTATAACACCATCTATCATCACTACATATAACACCACCCTATCATCACTACATATAACACCATCCATCATCACTACATATACATCATACATCATCACTACATATATACCATCTATCATCATCACTACATATAACACCACCCTATCATCACTACATATAACACCATCCATCATCACTACATATATATCATACATCATCACTACATATATCACCATCTATCATCATCACTACATATAACACCATCCATCATCATCACTACATATAACACCACCCAATCATCACTACATATAACAACATCCATCATCACTACATGTAACAACATCCATCATCATCACTACATATAACACCATCCATCATCACTACATATAACACCACCCTATCATCACTACATATAACAACATCTATCATCATCACTACATATAACACCACCCTATCCTCACTACATATAACAACATCCATCATCACTACATATAACACCATCCATCATCACTACATATAACACCATCCATCATCATCACTATATATAACATCATCCATCATCACTACATATAACACCGTCCATCATCACTACATATACATCATCCATCATCACTACATATATCACCATCTATCATGATCACTACATATAACACCATCCATCATCATCACTACATATAACACCACCCTATCATCTCTACATATAACAACATCCATCATCACTACATGTAACAACATCCATCATCATCACTACATATAACACCATCCATCATCACTACATATAACACCACCCTATCATCACTACATATAATACCATCCATAATCACAACATATACATCATCCATCATCACTACATAAATCACCATCTATCATCATCACTACATATAACACCATCCATCATCATCACTACATATAACACCATCCATCATCATCACTACATATAACACCATCCATCAGCACTACATATAACACCACCCTATCTTCACTACATATAACAACATCCATCATCACTACTATAATATCATCACTACATATAACACCATCCATCATCTCTACATATAACACCATCCATCATCATCACTACATATAACATCATCCATCATCATCACTACATATGACACCATCCTATCATCACTACATATAACAACATCCATCATCACTACATATAACACCATCCATCATCATCATTATATATAACATCATCCATCATCACTACATATAACACCATCCATCATCATCACTACATATAACATCATCCATCATTATCACTACATATAACACCATCCATCATCACTACATATTAAAATAATCTTCACTTATATATCACTGTCTCCACTATAAATAATGGACACAAATTCCAACCTTACTATAAATTGTTATTTTATATCATTTTTGTATTTATGTCTTGTTTTTTCTCCTCAATGACATCTCAGGATGGAAGGTGACCATATAATTGATATTAAAATGACTCTCTTTTCTGTGTTGGAGTTCAAGACTAGTTATAAGGGAAAGGACTCCTTTCTCTTGTACATAAAGACCAAAGTAATTTTTACTGGGAATCCAAATGACATGATCGTTAAGGATGATTTCTTTCAAAATTACTATAGATTCTGCATGGAGACAGAGCTGCCCTATGCATTGTCGCTGAACATTGCTAAGCATCTCAAGGGTTCAGGATTTGTTTGTCGGCGTCAAGGTCCCAACGGCAACCAACGCTTTTGCTACGTTGGGGTGGCATGGCCCAAGGGCATCCACTTCACCACGGTCCACCCCGGTAAGGCCGGCCGCAAAAGAAAACTACTTAAACCAGAAGAGGAACTCAAAAGAAAGATGAAGCTGTTTGAGAAATCGAAGAAGAAATTGCATGATACTGAGCCGTACATCCTTGAGTGGGACTGGACTAAGCAAGCATTGATTTACACAAAGAAGGAAGAAGAGTCGACACCACAGGCCATGTCAGAGGGAAATGAAAACAACAATGAGTCAACAGAACTGGTCAAAGAATTAGACAGCCATGTACAGGCACAGTTGTCAGTGGGACAAGAGAACAGTCAAGAGCCTACAGAAGAAAGCCCGGATTTTGAGAGTGAAACACAATTTTTGCTTCCCCTCATAGAGGACTTAGTATTTGAATGATTAAGACAGCGGAAGATTTATTTTTTGTACTGGACAATATAGTTCGATAAAAGCTTATTATGGTACTGTCAATATTTATTTATTTATTTTTTTTTTTTATTTATTTTTTTTTTTTATGGGGAATAGCCCACCCGGGCACAGGTCACTGACCCACATCCGGGCCTGGGGGGCGACAATTTAATAGTGTTACAAACCCCTCCACCCAGCACTACGAACCACGCCATCTATTGTCTTGATCTACCTACCCAGCACCACGAGCAACGCCATCTAGGGACGAGACACGAGTATGACTCGTCTTAGTTAACACTCCGGGGTTTCCCTTCTCCATATCCTGGTTGTTGC
This sequence comes from Homarus gammarus, assembly GCA_958450375.1. Taxonomy (NCBI): domain Eukaryota; kingdom Metazoa; phylum Arthropoda; class Malacostraca; order Decapoda; family Nephropidae; genus Homarus; species Homarus gammarus. The sequence goes on along the minus strand of CAUDMG010002285.1, from coordinate 1,187,014 downwards.
GTCACTTCCTCCAAGTCTTCTTTGTGAGCTCCAATTCGAGGAGAGAACACTTCACTCTGGGAAGTGACCACAGGATCACCTATCCTGGAAACCTACGGCACAGTGACTACCTACCGTCTTCTACAATACTCAGCCTTGCTCGTCAGCCATCTCAGCTCCGCACTTAAGTATTTCTAATCTTATATTGCCTCCCCCACGTCCACTTGCTTCAAAATTATTGTATGTTGTATAAATATGTATATACTGTTAATGTTTAGGTTAAGTATGGTTAAGGGTTACTTATAGATAGCTGAATATTTTGTTAAGGAATTTATGGTACTCTATTATACACAACAAAAACTCGCATCCTTTGTCTACCCTTTTATTGCCCGATTGTCTTTGTTTTTTTTTGTTGTTGCCTGTTGGGATCTGGGTAGACATTTAATTATATTCTAAATCCCCAACTCGTAACAATAGTAATAGTAATTCATAGTAAATAAAATTTATAATAAAAAGTAAAATAAAATAATAATAATAACAACACTGTAATAATGATAATAAAGAAAATAAAAAACAATAATCAATAGTGAGAAATGCTATATGTATAGTAGGGGGCAGTGAAATTTTGCTCAAAGCTGCACTCTTCAGGCATTGTTCCTTATACATATCAAAGACTCCATGCCAAATTTGAAGCTGATATGTCGAGGTTTAGTCTGCCGCATTTCCTACTGAAATTTTTAAATTTACCTACAGTACTAGCCAAACAGCCGCTGTGGCGGTGCAATGTTCTGTTCAGTGTTTATCAACTTTTTTTTCATATCTCTTATTTCATTTAAGTTGTCTTGTTGCAGATGAGTATGGTGCTATGTCTATATTGATTAACTGACTATGGCATTATCACAAAGGATGACAAGAGTCAGGTTATTGGACCACATAAGCTGAGGGATGCGAGACAAAAATACCGATTTAAGAGGCAAGAAATTGAGATGGCTAGTTTAGATAATTTGACGTCACTCTATTTTGATGGTAAGAAGACCGCCACTCGTGTGATGATAAAGAATGAGAAGACCGAGAAATGGAGTTCGAGGATGATGGTGAAAGATCATTATGTCATCATGGTTGAGCCTGGCAATGAATATCTCACACATGTGACTCCCAAGACTGGACACGGAAAGCAGATTGCCAAAACTATTCACGAGTTTCTGGTGGAGAAAAATCTAACCCAGCAGCCCATTGTGTGTGTTGGTTGTGATGGAACCAATGTAAATGTAGGATCAGAAAATGGAGTCATTCATCATCTTGAAATGTTACTTGGTCACTCTCTCCATTATTTCATAAGTCAGCTTCACGGAAATGAGCTGCCTTTCCGCGCAGTTTTTTATCACTATGATGGTAAACCAAGTGGTCCTGAGCATTGGCGTGGTCCCATTGGAAAGCAGATCAAGGAGTCTTTGTCTGAGCTTCCAGTTGTCGCCTTCCAGCCAGTCAGTTTCCCTGATTTCCCTGTGTTTAATGATGAAGTGGAGAAAGATCTGTCCTGGGATCAGAAATACCTGTATAGGATTTGTAAAGGAGTTATCACAGGTGTTGTTGAAGATGACTTGGCTGCTATTGAGCCAGGTCCTCCCTGTGTGTCAAGGTGGAACACCTTATGGAGTAGAATCCTCAGGCTGTATGTAGCAACATCAAGACCCAGCCATGAGTTGAAAAGAGTTGTCATTACAATAATAAAGTTCAGTGCTCCAATGTGGTTTTACATCAAGATACACCCTTACGTAACACACGGTTCAAGGAACGTATTCCAGTCCCTGCTATATATGAAACACCTGAATAGTGAGGAGGAGACGATAGTGAAGAAGGCTGTCCAGAAAATGCATACTTCGCCCACACAGATCAACTTCTTCTTGGTATGTGTGCAGATGAGGACATGACTGTTAGAGAAAAAGCTGTCTCAATGATAAGAAAAATTAGAGAGGAGAATCAGCAAAAGGAAGAATGCACTGGCAGATCTGAAGAGGAGGAGGAAGATTCTGATGCTGCTGTTGACGAGAATTTGTTAAACTATACTGATGAGGAGGGTAAAGATGGAGATGGGAATGAGGATGTGCCTCCTGTAGTCAACATGAGAAAGGTGGTGACTCCGAAACTAAAGTGGCAAGCAAAAAACTATCATTCCATGATTAACTGGAGGAATGAACTCAAGACTGAGCCTCCTTACATTGCTTCTCTGTCAAATCTACAGGTTAATGACATTCTTGAGACACCATTAGTGGTGCCCAAGTGGCCAAACAGCACTCAGGCGGTCGAGAGAGGCATAAAAGTGATGACTGAAGCTTGCACTGAAGTGACGGGATACGAATCGAGAGATGGATATATTAGGCAAAGATTATTGTCTAGGAAAATGATGCCAAGGTTCCACACAAAAAAGAATTTCAATATGAACTTGTAATGATTTTCTATACGGGGTACCTGTAAAATAACATGTGAATTAAATCGATGTCACCCATGTAAAATTTATCATTATCCTGGAAAACATTAAATGACACCTAATTTTTGGTATACACTAAAAGTTGACAAAAAGTCGTTCGCGATGCGGCAGGGTAAGTATGCATGAAATGGCATGAAATTTTGCACAGGTGTTTGTTACAGCCATACAAACGATGCCTGAAAAGTGCAGCCTGCAACTCAAATAAAAGTGTTTTTTCCCTGCCCCCTAATGTATAGTATGTTGTGTTGTCAATAGTAAGAGAAACAATTTCAGATCCTGCAATTGTGTGTAAATGACAGTGGCGGCTCGTGCATAGGGCTGCAGAGCTGCAGTCCCCCCAGACACTCACTGCCAGGAGTATGATTCCTTTAGAGAGACAGCTGAATATTACACTACCAACAAATATATCATTTTATATGTTATTTAATTATTTTTAATACGTTGCTAAGTGAATTTTCATTAAAATCAGACCAAAATTTAAGTTACTTTCATAGTTGCTGTCAATGCTGTACGATTCATGTCTGTTATTAATTGGCGCCGCCGCCGCACAATGAGCAGCACTTGAAGCAGATCAGTCTCGTACAACGTATTTACATTGCGTGTGGACTGTGTGGTTAAATCGTGCTTTCTTTAATTACCCTTTGACGATGGAAAATCGAGTGAAGTATTTGCAAAACATCAACTTTTCCCAGCTGACATTAAATGAAAAGACTGAAATCAAAGCAAGAGGAAGACCTACACCAGTTTTATCCATTCAACAGAACAGTACAAGCAGGAACAAAGAATATACACGCCAGTTTAACATCAGTGTTTATCAGAATGACAGACTGTCTGCTTTAGCAGTGATATCCATTGAAAATATAATGATAACAGAAATAAAGGATTTTAATGAAATAGTAATAAACAATTTTGCTACATCGAAGAGCAGACACGCCGACTTTATTTTCAATTAATACTGGTCCATCACCACCTCGGCCATCCCTTCTACCACCAACACTACTACCATGCCCTGGGAATTCGTGGACAACAACTACAACTCATACCTGAGGTAGGTCAAATTTGTGTATCCTACTGTTGTGTGAGGCTTGCAGTCCCTCCATTGTTTACTAAAAGCATAAAAAAACACCGTAACTCTTTTTTTTGAGATTCCAAACACCGTCTCTGGTAACCGAGGTTTTGTGTTGTTAGATGGTGACCAATGTGTGGGTAGGACGGTGATAACGGTGATATATACAGTAAATTAATCTTCTGTGAACACATAACAGATAATAAGTTTGGAATATCAAGTGTAAGTAGATTCTTTACTTCGACTTTCTTTAATTTTATATATTAATTCGTTATAAAACCCGTTTCTTTATTTCCCTGATGAAAATGTACGAAACTATACGAACAATTCTCAGCGAATATGAATACATTTGCCCACCACAAAACCTAAAGTTGTAGCCAATCATAGAGCGGATCTTCAATGACGTCAGAGAAAAACAATAAAAAAAAGCGCGGGAAAGTGAGGTGACAGATGCAATACAGAGGATGATGTAACACAAAGTATTTTTCTTGACATTTTTATCTTCCGAGATTAAAATTGGAATTAGGTGTCCAAACACACGAGCCTAAGTTTTTATGTCGTTCAAACTTTTAATTTTATTACACGCATGAATGGTCACCGGTCAAAGAGCGAACTGGATTCCAATTTCCGATATCTTTGTAATTACCAATTCTCTCTCTCTCTCTCTCTCTCTCTCTCTCTCTCTCTCTCTCTCTCTCTCTCTCTCCCCAGTTTTCATAATATTGCCAAACTCCACTAAATAGTATTACATTAATGCTTTCCATTACTGCATATGACTAAAATATTATTAATGGTCACCAGTATTATTTTATACCAGACAGGGTTATATACAGGGTAATTAATTATTTAACACTGTAGCCCACATAGTACTTTACACATCAGTCCTATATCATTAAAATTAATCATCAAGAATAATAATTAAATGTAAAAAAACGATGATGATTACGACGTCCTGGGAATAATAAAATATGGAAACGATAATTAAGAAATAAATGTATGAATAAGGAGATAAGGAATAAATTGGAACTATAATCTGTGTGGTAATTCGTAACTAGTACAGTATGTGGTTATCCATAGTTTATTTAGTGTGATAATCCATAGTTATCTCCTTGGGTATGTGTGGGTCTGTGTGGGTCCCTGTTGGTCTGTGTCGGCCTGTGTGGGTTTGTGTGGGCCCCATGTGGGTCAGTATGTGCCTGTGTGGGTTTGTACTGTATGTGCTTGTGTGGGTCTGTGTGGGTCCGTGTGGTAATGCATGTATTGTTTGTAACTGTGTGGGTCTTTATGTGTCTGTGCCTATGTTTGTTTTTGTTGTTTGTCAGTTTCTAGGTCTCTCTGTAACTGTGTATGTGTGGCTGTGTCTGTTTGTGCGTCTGTGTGTGGCTGTGTCTGTTTGTGCGTCTGTGTGTGGCTGTGTCTGTTTGTGCGTCTGGGTGTGGCTGTGCCTGTTTGTGCGTCTGTGTGTGGCTGTGTCTGTTTGTGCGTCTGTGTGTGGCTGTGTCTGTTTGTGCGTCTGTGTGTGGCTGTGTCTGTTTGTGCGTCTGTGTGTGGCTGTGTCTGTTTGTGCGTCTGTGTGTGGCTGTGTCTGTTTGTGCGTGTGTCTGAGTATTTGTGACAATAATGTAAAATATAAGACTGAAAGAGAGAAAGAGTGAAATACTGAAAGAGAGAAAGAGTGAAATACTGAAAGAGAGAAAGAGTGAAAGTGAAATAGGTAGAAACTCATCTTCACAACCAGACAGTATAAGAGAGAGAAAAACAGAGATAGAGGCAGAGAGCGAGAAAGGGAAATTAAAGAAAGAAAGAAAGAAAGAAAGAAAGAGGATTTTGGAGTGAGATACACAGTATAACACAATAATAGTTAATTGGGCAGGTAAGCATAATGAAGCGGTATTGGTAACACCTGGACGACGGGGTACAAGTGATTGGTTTTAGGGAAGAAGAAATTGGGGCGATAGGGGAAGCAGACACCATGTTGATGAAGGGTATGGAGAGAGAGAGAGAGAGAGAGAGACTGTTAGCTGGGAAAAGTTCGTAATTAAAATGAAAATTAAGAAAAGATAAATGAAAAGGAAAATTACATTAAGATACTTAGGAAACTAGTACGTAAAATTAATACATTTATATAAATTAAGGTGTCTGGCTCGGGTGTGAGGACCACGGGCCGTCACTTCTATGTTTACAGGCTGTATTTAACCAGTGTCCTAGATGTTATAACCCTCCGGGGACGACAACTTTTAATGACAATCATACATCCCTGTCTCTGTTCTCCCCTGGCCCTCCTCCCTGCCGTATTACCCATTAATATCTCTACCAATATCCTCTCATCTCTGAATATATGGCAAGAGTATCTCATTCCCCTTATTCTATAAATTCATAATATTTGTCTCGTAATTCCAGCCACGTCCAGTCGTATTTATATTGCTTTTATGTAACTATGGAAAATGAAAGCAGATACAACATCACACTGTATCCTAAACCTTTCGGTATATAAGGCGGCAAAATACCCGATACTGTATTCCATCTCCTTATAAAGTTAGGTACCCATTTACAGCTGGTCGACTAAGGGTTGCCTGGGGTTTTATGAGTGTCAGTTAACCTTTCTCCCCGTTTATTTCTATTGACCAACTCATCTGGTTCAGCTTAAGGTGTTTATTTCTCTCCCTCTATCTGTATAATCACTCAGTAATATATAAAGACAACAAGAATATTTTCGCCTGGTACATTTCACTCACTATAGTAACCCAGTTTACTTGTAGCGCTACTAGGTTAAGTTACTACACAACACATTTAAAAGTTTATTGTGCAGTTATAATAAATGTGGTACAAGCGTCGTACCTCGGACATACAAGAGACTCGACAAGGGTTAACATACCGGACATACAAACAGCACCACCAACCACTACCTCAATATATATATTGTATAGTGTTCCATCGCCTCTCTCCACACCGGCTAAATCTCACTCACTCACTCCACCAACCTACATTATCACCCTGGCTGGTTTATACCGCAGGGGCAGACTGAACAACTATAATTCAAACTCGGTTGTTATTGACATTTGTGTTATATGAGGTAGAGCAGTACTTGGTTGTAATGTGTGAGGAGTAGTGGTCAAATTTGCGTGCTGTGGGATTGTCTGTCTGGCTTCCGTTCGCCTCTGTTTTGGTTGAGCAGTGAGGGAAATGCTCTCTCTCTCTCTCTCTCTCTCTCTCTCTCTCTCTCTCTCTCTCTCTCTCTCTCTCTCTCTCTCTCTCTCTCTCTCTCTAACAATCTTAATAGCTAGTTTAATTCGTGGAGAAACAAATCACACTGCTGACCCCTCCTTTAGCCTCTCGAACCTACAGTATCGAAAGTCTTAATATTCGAATGTTTGGTATTGACGATAGTAGTAATAGTGTTAGTTACTTATTAGTATCATTATTGCTTTATTATTACTGTTAGTAGTAGTAGTAGTAGTATAAGTTGCAACAGTAATAGTTGTTGTAGTAGTAGTAGTATAAATTATAAGTAGTAGTGGTGGTGTTCCTAATAATAAGAGTATAAGAAATGCTATAGAAAAGTTATCTATTTCCCAGCTTTCATTAACACTGTGTACACCTGTATACATAACATAGGTAAGCCTCCAGTTATACACGGTTCTTATACTGACTGATCACGGAACAACTAATGGGACAAAAGTAATATTTCTTTATGTTCACCTCCCCCAAAAAAGTATCGTTACTTTTTCCGTCTTTACAATTTAAAAGTTTGATGGGTTCTCTAATGCATCGTCATATGTTGGTATGTATGCTCCCAGCACTTGAAAGTATTTAAATATAAGTAACATATGTTTATTTTTTACATGACAAACTTTGACCAAAAAAAGTCTAAAAATACAGTGGGATCAAAATACAAAAAATAAATACATTCTACGTCGCTTCACAAACACCCCTCCCACTCCTTACCCCTCCCACTCTCCCACCCCCACCCTCTACCCCCTTCACCCCCCACTCCAACCTCCTACCCCCACCCCCCCACACTCAAAGGAAACAGTAAATTAGGTTAGTGAGAGGTTGTGTGAGGCCATAGGTACTCCACCTCACACAAATGAATAATTATCCCTCAGCTCTGGCCTGAAGGTGGAACATAAATTATGCAAATTAGAATTCTTATGCAGCTGCTGTAGAGACATAAATTGCCTCTTTCTTTCTAAAGCTTAAGTCTCCTTTAAGCTCATAAATTTATTCAGGTTATAATTAAGCCTTTAATTTATTCTCACGTTTAATTTAGGCCTCTGGAAATATGATTACTTTGACGTATAATTTATCGCAATGGAAATTATCTGTGATGTTTGTGTTTTTCATTTTATTTGTTTTTTTCGTTGTGTTTTTGTTTTTTTCATGTTTTTGTTTTGTCGTCTGGTCGTTGGTCTGTTCTAAGTAGAGAAAATGGTATCACAATAAAGTTTTTTTTTACATCAATTTTCAATGTCGTTTTCCTTCCTTCGTTCTCTCTCTCTCTCTCTCTCTCTCTCTCTCTCTCTCTCTCTCTCTCTCTCTCTCTCTCTCTCTCTCTAACACATCCACCAAACTACTTCTGTAAACTTATATAAACAAATTATTACACCTTTCAATAAACTCCCTCAATAATATCCTCCGTCTCACAAATTACCTGCATCACTTATCATACTACAGCTTTACATCCGCCTGTACTGACCTGACTAGTGTTGTCTTTCTCTCGTGAGGACGTTATCAAATATAATTTAAGTCAGTCATTGTCTTCGTCTTTTTTTTAAGTAGCTCATTCTTTTAGGTTTACTTTATCATTCTTTTAGACCTACTTTATCATTCTTGTAGGCCTACTTTACCATTTTAGGCCTACTTTATCATTCGTTTAGACCTACTTTATAATTCTTTTAGACCTACTTTATCATTCTTTTAGGCTTACATTTTCATTATTTTAGACCTGTTCTATCATTCTTTTAGACCTGCTTTATAATTATTTTAGGCCTACTTTATCATTTTAGGCCTACTTTATCATTCTTTTAGGCCTACTTTATCATTCTTTTAGGCCTACTTTATCATTCTTTTAGACCTACTTTATGATTATTTTAGGCCTGCTTTATCGTTCTCTTAGACCAAATTTATAATTAGTTTAGGCCTAATTTATCTTTTCGACGTATTTTATTTTACTATGCCTAATACTCTAATACTCGTTCAACTGCACCTGATGTAATGTTCTATTTAGCCTATATCATTCTACTATGTCTAATATCATTCTACCAGGCTTAACATCATTTTACGAAGCCTGATATAATTCTACTATAGGCGTAATGTAATATTCCACTTGGTATAAATGCTTAAAGATATTCCCTGTTGTTTTAATCTTTTGAAGAGTTCACTGGCAGAGTGGGGCCTCCTCTTCCCTACCCCGGGTACTGTGGTCTCTCTCTCTCTCTCTCTCTCTCTCTCTCTCTCTCTCTCTCGTGTCGGAAAGGATAATAATAATAATAATAATAAGCTAATAATAATAATAAAATTAGTGGCAGTAGTATTGTTTCTATTATTATTATTATTGTTATTATCATTAATAGTATTATTATTAATAATATAATTGATCTTTATGTTTATATTGTAGTATAATATCGATCTGAAAATAACATATCTTCCTTATCGCCTAATTCATGACGTCACTACCATTCATCATGACAGTGTTGCGTTGTGATCTGACGTCACTGTTTCCTCAGTTATTCATTTTAGACCCAACACTAACTCCTGCTATCTCTCCATGTTTATGACCAAACTGATGATATTCTTAAGCAAACTCCACAACACAAAAGCCATATGGCTGACATAAGATCCTTGTCGCGCCGCTGCCTTGGCAGCCAATCTCTGGTGTTAAAACAGCGAACTGAATTTAGGTGCGGAAATATAAATATTTATGTGACCAAGTTTTCGGGTTTTCTTTACTCGTAAGTTCACGGTTTACGATAAAGGGGCATAATATCAGGTGCCGGAGGAGGCGGGTTATCGTATCACAGGCAACACGTGACTGCCACTATCAGAAGCAACAGTGTTTGTAAACAATGTCGTGTTTATGTGATCACCTGATGCGTTCTTAAAATTGGATCCGGATTCACAAGTTTTCTGAAGTTTATCTTTTCCATGAGTATAGTCTCAGCCTTATTCCTACGTCATCTTGGCTGTCAAACTAATATCGTAAGTATATTGATCCAAGTATAATCATTACACCTCCAGTTAGTACAAGAAGTTTACCCAATAATCTATAGAAAATTCTCTTTCAAGGTCGCTTCTTACGCCAACAGCAGATTGCGATGGTTAGTTTAGTCACATTATCTCGCTTATATCATGTTAAAATATCAATAATATTGGTCAGCCAAACTACAGTCATAAATCTAGACGAAAATGACAAGATTAGAGGTTTTTTTATTTATAGGTAATTGACACACAGATGAACACACGCACGAACACACTCACGGTCACAAGACAGATACAAGGACGCACTCACGGACGGATAGACCTCAGACCTTAAGTAGAGAGAGATAATGGTGATGGTCGTCCTCATAGTCTGATCAGTCACCAGTGTGTGTGTGTGTGTGTGTGTGTGTGTGTGTGTGTGTGTGTGTGTGTTTATCTCGTGTCTGTGTACACAAGTGTTCTTCAGTGCATGTCTATGTATACTGTACATGTACACGTAAATATGTACATTTTCTGCAAGTACATTCAAACAAACTGTTTACTGTACAGCAAGGAAATATTCATGGAAATTCGTCCCAAATAAGCTTGCATTTACATCCCCCCCCCCCCTCTCTCTCTCTCTCTCTCTCTCTCTCTCTCTCTCTCTCTACTACTGTAACCTTACCTAACTTAAGCAATTCTAACATAACCTACTCTAACCTATTCTAATATAACTTAGCATATATACTCTAACCTAACCTAACCATGAACTTCAAACCATAACCTAGAAACTACAGTAATTCAAATACATTCTCACTTAACCTTTGTGAGGGATACGACATAAAAACAGAATATCTTAGGGGTCTCTCAGAATACAGTGTGGAGTTTCGTGCATTAGCGGCTCGGACTTCCAGTTAATTTAAACATAATCCCGCCGTAAGACGATATTTTTGCTGCTTTATATTACCATAACATTAGCAGAGATTTGTAAGTTTAGAGAAGGAAATTTAATATACCGAATGTTTATACAGGATTAGAATAATTAGTAATGGTTTATGTAAGGACTCACGTTCATGGATAAAATTGGTCTTACTTATGGAAGAAAAAAATACTTGATAAAATATTAATATTATCTTGATACAAATGTGTTTTCACAAATTATTAATGATCTTGTTTGTTTAGATATTATTACCTTCACTAATAATAACGATCATGTTGACGCTAATTAACCTCTATCGATAACATCCACGATTGACCTTTATAGACTCGTACAAATCATAACAGCCTTATTTGTGAAGTGTTATTTGTTTACAATTACGGGGGAAAATACTTAAAAAAGACGACGTTATATCTCTCACTTCGTAGTTGTTGATGACTAGACTAACCTAACCTAACCTAACCTAATCTAAGTGTTGTTGAAGCGCATTAATACATTATAACATCAATATACTCGTTTACCATCAATACCATCATTTATAGTTTTGGACGTAAGTAAATTAGAACAGTGAGCGAGAGAGATTTTAGAAGTAATTGAATTGGTAAGTAATTGGTTTTAGAGTAACTCAATAATTTTAGCTGAAACATCTGAGGGAATTGTCGAACCAGCTGTCAATGTATTCATAAAGTTTTTATTTGCATTTCATTAAAACTCACAGAACGTCCGGGAGAAAGTTGACAGCGTAATGGTGCTCTCTCTCTCTCTCTCTCTCTCTCTCTCTCTCTCTCTCTCTCTCTCTCTCTCTCTCTCTCTCTCTCTCTCATCTTCCCTATACCGAACTCATTTACGAGGGATAAGTTGCCATCAAATTATATATAAATTGAAGTAACTCTGTATATTGTATTTCGGGTGTAATTGGTTCTGGTAACAATGGCAGATGAAGCAGTGATGGCTTGTGTTGGTAAATACATAATGCACTAGCGATCACCTCGTGAGCTGGGCTGACACGTTCTGCTTAATTACTCTTCCGTGATCACCTGAACAGCTAAGTAGTTAATTGTGAGTAGATAGTGGAGTGCCGGTGTTGTTTGTGTGTGTACGTCTATGTGATGGTAATACGTAGTTAACTAGAAACACAGCGTCAGTGATCTTTTTTATAACGTTAATGGAAGTTGTGTGGTGGTGATGACTGTTTAGACGCATGGCCTACATTGTTGACGCCGAATTACACAATGAATCAAGACTGCAAATAACAACTGACGAGGATCAACAACAATGTATCAATAAGATCAAATAGTATCCTTGGCTACTAATCTTGGCATCTCACGTGAGCAGATATCGTTGCTAATCTTGGATACAGAAGAGTGTGTGTGTGCTCGTTGGGTTCCCAGAATGCTGACTTGGTGCAAATGAAGGAAAGGCAGATGTAAATTTCCAGAGAGTTATTGTTGCGACATGAACGTGAAGGCAGCGATATCTTGCACACCATTGTGACTGAGTGCACCATTAGGAACTGGAAGGCAAGAGGCAGTCAATGGAATACTGTCACAAAGATTTACCAGGACCCAAAAAATAAAAAAAAAATAAAATAAAAAATTCCAAATTGTCTTTTTGAAAAACTGAAGCTTTCTATTTTCTGAGACGTTGATGGTGTAGCCCATCCAGAATTCATGCCAACACAAGCGCTTCCCTGATTCATCCTCCCACCTTACCCCCACCTGAAGTTTAATCACCTAGACGCATCCTGGAGGGGAGCTAATCTTCAGGTGATCCATAACCACTAAAATAGCGGATGGTGTCGGTCGCGGCGGGAGGCAGTTCTCGGTATAGATACACAGATAGAAACAGAAATTAAACCTATACCTGTGCTGTCATAATTATCTCTCAATTTAGCATTCAATACCTGTAGTCACTCATACTTTACAATACAAAACGCTATTCAATCGTGCTGTAAATCGCCGAGTCAATACAAACTTGCATCAAATGTTTCTGCCACAGCTTTTAGTCATGAATGGGAGGTAAATAAAGTTATCACTGGGAGAGTATTTGGTTAATGAATGGATTGGGTGAAAATGGTGGTCACTTATATTCTGTTGTGGATGATTAGGAGTGAGGCGGTGGTAATCCTGGCGTTAATACTCTCTGTATTGACACGGAATTATTGGTGAGGATTAAGTGAAAATATTGGGCGTGAAGATGTGTATTAGCTCTGCGAGTGTGTCACACACACACACACATGTAAAAAGAAATATACAATATATATATATATATATATACATATATATATATATATATATATATATATATATATATATATAATCAACAGTCTGTACTCACCCCTGAAGATGTGAATTACACGAAAGCGCTTGGGAACTTCGTGTTTTCTTCTTTCCTTGTGGTTATCAGCATATATATATATATATATATATATATATATATATATATATATATATATATATATATATATATATATATATATATATATATATATATATATATTTCATTAGCCCAATAAAGCACGCGGACTTCTACATACAATCCTGGCGGGTCGAGGTGTTGATTATATATATATATATATATATATATATATATATATATATATATATATATATATATATATATATATATATATATATATATATATATATATTTACACAGGAAATCCTTGGGAGAACTTTAAGTGGCAGGAGACTCAGTATATTTACGAAACGTGAACTTCGAAAGATTTATTGTTCCAAACTTTTTTTCCGCGTGTGTAATGTGAACGTCTCAGATACTTCGTTCCCAATTTTATTTACACACTTAATAAAAATAAACTCAGGGGTACATAGTGTTAACGTCTTATTCTGTTATCTTCATTTTGTTATATACTAGACAGGTGTTGTACATATGCCTGTGTACCTTGAGGGAGTGATATGCACTTGAGATAAATTTACCTGCACTGACCTACACACTGGCACACCTACAAGTCAGCCCAGGGTGTCAGCTACGTGGGTCTGGCGTCAGGTTAATATAGGATAAGTATACCGCCATGTGGCCTGGATATGTTTTGTGAGCTTGTGGTGATTAGGTTAGGTAGGTTACTAGAGGCAGCTGGTGGTGATATGGTTACACTACTGACTCACACTGGATATCACTCATATATTGCTTCCTCAATGGGGATACGGACCCAGGACCAACGGTCTGTCCGGTCAGTACAATAACCGCTGCACCACAGTAATGAAAAGGTCTGGGAGATATTGTCTATATTTTTTTGTCTCAGATTTATTCAGTGTTTTTACGATAAATTTTTGTAATTGTTTTGAGTTTTTTCTTTTACAAATTTTCTATGTATTTGTGTGTATTAAACTCCGCAGACAATTAAATACACAAGGTTTATAAAAGTATCTGTAAGAAAACTTTATTTTGACTTAATTTTTCCATTTTCATTTCAAACTTTTTCATTTTAATAAACTCAGACGTATATATTAGGGTATGATTTTCTCTCCACTTGTAACATAGACTAAACTTAAAGCCTAATATCACAGTTTACTGAGAGTGACTCACAATAAAATCAAGACAGACGAAACACAGCTATTGGATTTTCTTCTGTTGCAGACTGTAAAAAAAAACATTCGGGAAAGCACAAAGAGAAAATTAAATGTGGTAGATTTACAGAGCCCAAAAATACTGCAGTAAGTTTATTAATAGAAAAAATGTAAACAACAGATTTTGTGTTATCCAGCTACAATTGTTTTGGTTCAAATTGTCTTATATAATTACTTACAGCTGAGCCTCAAGAAATTTAATATCCCAGAAAATTGTGCAACTATTGGAGCCCAAATCTGAATAAGTTACGAAGATCCTGATCCAAATTCTCACAAGATAGGGAGTTCATTTCTTTCTCTCTCTTTCTAACTAGGGATGAGAGAACGCATCGAGGGACGTTACAGTCTTAGGGTTATATCTACGCCATTGTTATTGTGTTCTTGAGTGTGAGTGAACCAGTTAGACACTTAGAGGAAGATCTTGAGTGTTAATGAACCAGTTAAACACTTAGAGGAAGATCTTGAGTGGGAGTGAACCAGTTAGACACTTAGAGGAAGATCCTAAGTGTGTCTTAGATATATTTTCGTAGTATGTTTCGGTATATTTCTCAAAGTTTAAGGTATATATTTACAGTATGTTTAGGTAAATTAAGGGAACATTTTTTTTCACGGTTTATATATCTCTTAAGACAACCTGAAGATGACATAATTAATGAAGGTCAACACATGACCTCAGGTAACAAGTCAGGAAATCTTTATGTAAACATCAAAATATGACCAAATGCTTACCTACCTAATGATGTTAATTCAGTAATATGTCTTAAGTCAATATCATAGGTGGTAAAGTATATACTGTAGTTATAAGGGTGACTGTATTTTCTTTCACATATCCTCTAAAAACATCCTCTACACAAGGATACGCTAACAATGGTACAGTGTTGTAATTTTGTCTCGTGTAAATATTAATCTCTCACCTGCTTGTATGTTCGTCTACAGTAGCTCTTATAGTCACGTCCTGTTGGGGGTAGGAAGTGTAAATATGTACTATAAGTATACAGACTCATGTATTATATACGTAAACACACACACACACACACACACACACACACACACACACACACACACACACACACACACACACACACACACACACACACACACACACACACACGTATAATCCCGCCACCACAAGCATCGTCACGTAATATTACATTTCATGAGACTCGTAGCCTCTACCACTCACCAGCCTTCACCAACACACCTCAGTTATCCTCGTGCGGTGTGGGAGACGCATCAGACCCAGCCCCATCCTCCACCACTCACCTGCCCCATCCTCCACCACTCACCAGCCCCAGCCTCCACCACTCACCTGCCTCAGCCTCCACCACTCACCAGCCTCAGCCTCCACCACTCACCGGCCCCAGCCTCCACCACTCACCTGCCCCATCCTCCACCACTCACCAGCCCCAGCCTCCACCACTCACCGGCCCCATCCTCCACCACTCACCAGCCCCAGCCTCCACCACTCACCAGCCCCAGCCTCCACCACTCACCAGCCCCAGCCTCCACCACTCACCAGCCCCAGCCTCCACCACTCACCAGCCCCAGCCTCCACCACTCACTATATCAGTTCTCATGTACAGAACCAAATACGCAATATGCTTGAATACCTCCCACGTAAATGTGAATAACAAAGTGTGAGGCCAGACATACTGCCTCACACGCCTGTTCTCACGCATTTGTGAATAAGTTACCCTTTATGTATGGAACTAAACAAATAATGTAAATGAAATACTGTGTTACTTTCAGTGCCATAATATCCTGACAACGGGGGTTAATTATTATGACCCTCTATAAACCCTACTCTGTAATCCTTTTGCGCTACCGCTCACAGGATGAGTGTGGGGTGCACAATAAAGTAGCCGCTGCAAGCGGCAAAATCAAAATCAAATCACCACTCACCGGCTCCAGCCTCCACCACTCACCAGCCCCAGCCTCCACCACTCACCAGCCCCAGCCTCCACCACTCACCGGCCCCAGCCTCCACCACTCACCAGCCCCAGCCTCCACCACTCACCTGCCTCAGCCTCCACCACTCACCAACCCCATCCTCCACCACTCACCAGCCTCAGCCTCCACCACTCACCAGCCTCAGCCTCCACCACTCACCAGCCCCAGCCTCCACCACTCACCAGCCCCAGCCTCCACCACTCACCAGCCCCAGCCTCCACCACTCACCGGCCCCAGCCTCCTCCACCTCTCACCAGCCCCAGCCTCCACCACTCACCAGCCCAACCTCCACCACTCACCTGCCCCATCCTCCACCACTCACCAGCCCCATCCTCCACCACTCACCTGCCCCAGCCTCCACCACTCACCTGCCCCATCCTCCACCACTCACCAGCCCCAGCCTCCACCACTCACCAGCCCCATCCTCCACCACTCACCAGCCCCATCCTCCACCACTCACCTGCCCCATCCTCCACCACTCACCAGCCCCATCCTCCACCACTCACCAGCCCAGCCTCCACCACTCACCAGCCCCATCCTCCACCACTCACCAGCCCCAGCCTCCACCACTCACCTGCCCCATCCTCCACCACTCACCAGCCCCATCCTCCACCACTCACCAGCCCCATCCTCCACCACTCACCAGCCCCATCCTCCACCACTCACCAGCCCCATCCTCCACCACTCACCAGCCCCGCCCCAGCCTCCACCACTCACCGGCCCCATCCTCCACCACTCACCAGCCCCAGCCTCCACCACTCACCAGCCCCAGCCTCCACCACTCACCAGCCCCAGCCTCCACCACTCACCAGCCCCAGCCTCCACCACTCACTATATCAGTTCTCATGTACAGAACCAAATACGCAATGTGCTTGAATACCTCCCACGTAAATGTGAATAACAAAGTGTGAGGCCAGACATACTGCCTCACACGCCTGTTCTCACGCATTTGTGAATAAGTTACCCTTTATGTATGGAACTAAACAAATAATGTAAATGAAATACTGTGTAACTTTCAGTGCCATAATATCCTGACAACGGGGGTTAATTATTATGACCCTCTGTAAACCCTACTCTGTAATCCTTTTGCGCTACCGCTCACAGGATGAGTGTGGGGTGCACAATAAAGTAGCCGCTGCAAGCGGCAAAATCAAAATCAAATCACCACTCACCGGCTCCAGCCTCCACCACTCACCAGCCCCAGCCTCCACCACTCACCAGCCCCAGCCTCCACCACTCACCGGCCCCAGCCTCCACCACTCACCAGCCCCAGCCTCCACCACTCACCTGCCTCAGCCTCCACCACTCACCAACCCCATCCTCCACCACTCACCAGCCTCAGCCTCCACCACTCACCAGCCCCAGCCTCCACCACTCACCTGCCCCATCCTCCACCACTCACCAGCCCCATCCTCCACCACTCACCAGCCTCAGCCTCCACCACTCACCAGCCCCATCCTCCACCACTCACCAGCCCCAGCCTCCACCACTCAACTGCCCCATCCTCCACCACTCACCAGCCCCAGCCTCCACCACTCACCAGCCCCAGCCTCCACCACTCACCTGCCCCATCCTCCACCACTCACCAGCCCCATCCTCCACCACTCACCTGCCCCAGCCTCCACCACTCACCTGCCCCAGCCTCCACCACTCACCAGCCCCATCCTCCACCACTCACCAGCCCCATCCTCCACCACTCACCAGCCCCAGCCTCCACCACTCACCAGCCCCATCCTCCACCACTCACCAGCCCCAGCCTCCACCACTCACCTGCCCCATCCTCCACCACTCACCAGCCCCATCCTCCACCACTCACCAGCCCCATCCTCCACCACTCACCAGCCCCATCCTCCACCACTCACCAGCCCCATCGTCCACCACTCACCAGCCCCAGCCTCCACCACTCACCAGCCTCATCCTCCACCACTCACCAGCCTCAGCCTCCACCACTCACCAGCCCCATCCTCCACCACTCACCTGCCCCATCCTCCACCACTCACCAGCCCCATCCTCCACCACTCACCTGCCCCATCCTCCACCACTCACCAGCCCCAGCCTCCACCACTCACCAGCCCCATCCTCCACCACTCACCAGCCCCATCCTCCACCACTCACCTGCCCCATCCTCCACCACTCACCTGCCCCATCCTCCACCACTCACCAGCCCCAGCCTCCACCACTCACCAGCCCCATCCTCCACCACTCACCAGCCCCATCCTCCACCACTCACCTGCCCCATCCTCCACCACTCACCAGCCTTCACCTACACACCGCTGATATAATTACTGTTAAGTGGGTGAGAATTATCTTGGTTGTACGTGTGGTAAACATCTCTCCCAGACATGTACCGGTATTCTGTAACACTGCCGCTGAGATACGTACAATATACACCCGCAGTTAATGGTAAAACCAGGATGTGACGGCGGATTAGGTTAGGTTAGGTTAATTTAGGTTAGGTTAGGTTAGGTGACTACGGGTTAATATATTGCAACAAACCAATAAACAATAGAGATAAATTCCCTTCAATTGGCGGGTGTCCATGAACTGTTCCTGGCGGGATATAATTTATTATTAATAGTAGTGAGTGGATTAACAACAATAGCAACTGTATAAACGATGCGATGATAGATGCTCGGTTGTTTCCAATCGACGTGTTGATCAGCCTACAATGTTCCCGTGATAGACTCTACAAACGTTTTCAATTGCTGCAAAATGTTCGTGTGATTGTTTCTATAAATGTTTTAACCAACCTAAACGTTTCCTTAATCATCTTCATAAACGTTCTGATTACGGTAAAGAGTTTCTGTGATAGGATCAGTTAACATGTTCATCAGGACTAAAAATTCTCGTGTGATTGTGTTTTATAAACCTTAGTATGAGTGTGTGTGAGTAAGTGCATAAATACAAGTGTCTCTCCCTCCTCACGCGTCTTGGTACACGACTTTGCCAGTGTTTACGAAATGTAGCACAAAATTTCAGAACAGTAGAGGTGTTTCTGTCCTTCCCCTTGAGGTTAGAACAGTGGATGGGGGAGTCGTCCAGGGCACACGGCCTCTCGTATCAATAATAACCTGTAAGTGTAATGTTAAATTTCGTCGTGTGTGTGTGTGTGTGTGTGTGTGTGTGTGTGTGTGTGTGTGTGTGTGTGTGTGAGGTAGACACAAATATATAAACTTTTAATGTGTATAATTATATAAATATATAATTTCTCATCATTCCTCTTATGTTTGTAGATATTCACGAACCTAACCTAACCTAACCTAACCTAACCTAACCTAACCTAACCTAACTTAACCTAACCTAACTTAACCTAACCTAGCCTCTCAAATCACATGTGTCAACCTGATGTGTTAATCTCCTCTAAGCTAAACCTTTGCATAAAACTTACATTTCATTACTTCACAAACACACAAATAAATTTCCTGTGATAAATGATTCTCTTTCAGCTGACATAAACTGAATTAATTTACCATCACACACTAAACAATCCTATTTTAATGGTGTGTGTGTGTGTGTGTGTGTGTGTGTGTGTGTGTGTGTGTGTGTGTACCGTTACTATAAACACTACGTTATCACACACCCACCTGGAGACGACCCATTCATGCCGTGTTAATCAATACCAGCAGCCTGGCATTGAGTGAGGCAACAACTTCGCGCCACCCACTATGTTGATTCCACCATTTAATAAGCAAATCAGACCTAGTCTCTCTCTCTCTCTCTCTCTCTCTCTCTCTCTCTCTCTCTCTCTCTCTCTCTCTCTCTCTCTCTCTCTCTCCCTCCTTCTAAGCCTCCTGTATTTTCCCATTCCTCCTCTTCTTCTCCCTCCTATTTTTCCACCCTTACCCCTCATATTCAATTCTTCCTCTTCTACCTCCACTTTATCCTCCTCCTCCTTCTTCTTCGTCTTGTCCTTCTCATCTACCTTTCGCTCGTTGTCCTCGCCACCCATCTCCTCTTGTCCACCTTAATTAAAGCCATAAACTGAGGCAAAAATGGGGATTTCTTTGTGTTCATGACGTGATGGGAGGTGTGGGCAAGTTGTCATCCCTCACTCCCTCATCTCCCCCCCCCCCTTTCACCTCCCTCCCATTCCCTCATTTCTTCTCTACCTCCCTCTCTCCTTTATTTGTTTCTTATTCCTTTCACTTCTCCTAGCCTTCTCTTATTCTTTTTCTTCTTCCCTTTCTACCCTCTTTTTCTCCTTCCTTCCTTCATCTTTCTCTTCTGCACTCCCTCCTTCCTACCTTCCCTCACTCCCTCCTCCGCACTCCTTCACCTCCTTCCTTCCTCTCCCACCCTCCCTCTTCCTCTTTCTCCTCTTCCTCTTCCCC
Source organism: Homarus gammarus (assembly GCA_958450375.1). NCBI lineage: Eukaryota > Metazoa > Arthropoda > Malacostraca > Decapoda > Nephropidae > Homarus > Homarus gammarus. The sequence goes on along the minus strand of CAUDMG010002285.1, from coordinate 1,166,499 downwards.
CCAGGGTTACACCGTTTAAAGCTGACGCAAAAGTTACCACACGATATTTAAAGGTCTAGTCCAGCTGTTTTAAGGAGAATTTAAAGGTCTGGTCCAGCTGTTTTAAGGAGAATTTAAAGGTCTGGTCCAGCTGTTTTAAGGAGAATTTAAAGGTCTGGTCCAGCTGTTTTAAGGAGAATTTAAAGGTCTGGTCCAGCTGTTTTAGGGAGAATTTAAAGGTCTGGTCCAGCTGTTTTAGGGAGAATTTAAAGGTCTGGTCCAGCTGTTTTAAGGAGAATTTAAAGGTCCGGTCCAGCTGTTTTAGGGAGAATTTAAAGGTCTGGTCCAGCTGTTTTAGGGAGAATTTAAAGGTCTGGTCCAGCTGTTTTAGGGAGAATTTAAAGGTCTGGTCCAGCTGTTTTAAGGAGAATTTAAAGGTCTGGTCCAGCTGTTTTAGGGAGAATTTAAAGGTCTGGTCCAGCTGTTTTGGGGAGAATTTAAAGGTCTGGTCCAGCTGTTTTAGGGAGAATTTAAAGGTCTGGTCCAGCTGTTTTAAGGAGAATTTAAAGGTCCGGTCCAGCTGTTTTAAGGAGAATTTAAAGGTCTGGTCCAGCTGTCTTAAGGAGAATTTAAAGGTCTGGTCCAGCTGTTTTAAGGAGAATTTAAAGGTCTGGTCCAGCTGTTTTAGGGAGAATTTAAAGGTCCGGTCCAGCTGTTTTAGGGAGAATTTAAAGGTCTGGTCCAGCTGTTTTAAGGAGAATTTAAAGGTCTGGTCCAGCTGTTTTAGGGAGAATTTAAAGGTCTGGTCCAGCTGTTTTGGGGAGAATTTAAAGGTCTGGTCCAGCTGTTTTAGGGAGAATTTAAAGGTCTGGTCCAGCTGTTTTAAGGAGAATTTAAAGGTCTGGTCCAGCTGTTTTAGGGAGAATTTAAAGGTCTGGTCCAGCTGTTTTAAGGAGAATTTAAAGGTCTGGTCCAGCTGTTTTAAGGAGAATTTAAAGGTCTGGTCCAGCTGTTTTGGGGAGAATTTAAAGGTCTGGTCCAGCTGTTTTAGGGAGAATTTAAAGGTCTGGTCCAGCTGTTTTAGGGAGAATTTAAAGGTCCGGTCCAGCTGTTTTAGGGAGAATTTAAAGGTCTGGTCCAGCTGTTTTAGGGAGAATTTAAAGGTCCGGTCCAGCTGTTTTAGGGAGAATTTAAAGGTCCGGTCCAGCTGTTTTAGGGAGAATTTAAAGGTCCGGTCCAGCTGTTTCAGGGAGAATTTAAAGGTCTGGTCCAGCTGTTTTAAGGAGAATTTAAAGGTCTGGTCCAGCTGTTTTAAGGAGAATTTAAAGGTCTGGTCCAGCTGTTTTATGTTGAAGTCTATTTACTGTTCTTTTGCGTGAGAGATAGACAGACAGATATAGAGACGGGCAGAGAGAGAGAGATAGAGAGACGAACAGACAGAGATATAGAGAGAGACGGGCACAAAAATACAGAGACAGGTAGACAGAGAGAGACAGAAAAAAAAATCTCTTAGATTTTGTCTCTGTCTGTCTGTATATCTGTCCATTTGTCTGTCTTGTTATCAGTCATTCGGTCTATCTGTCTCTTTATCAGTCCATTTGTCTATTTGTCAATCTATCTGTCTGTCTGTTTGTCTGTCTCTTTGTCTGCCTGTCTGCCTGTCTGTCTGCCATTACAACACACTTAAGTACAACAGCTACACTATCAACACGCACTTGACGAGACACACTTCATTAAGTTGCTTCACATCCAAGTGTTTATTGCGGTGTCAAAACTCCTACAAACTGTCAACTACATTGTTCATGGTGTCTTTAGTCATCTTGTGTTGGCATCTTGACCTCTGACCTATAATGACTTTCTCAGACTTTCAGCGTTGTGGATCGTTGAGTGTGTGTGTGTGTGTGTGTGTGTGTGTGTGTGTGTGTGTGTGTGTGTGTGTGTGTGTGTGTGACCGACAGACAGACAGACAGACGGACAGGCACAGTGCCTCCCTTCATACATTAGTGCTCGTAACATCACTAGACTGCGAGTTAAATTAATTAGGAAAACAAAAACAGGAAATGAAACAGTTGTGTTCTGACCTCACTCAGTTGTGTTCTGACCTCACTAGGGGAAAGGTCACGGCAGGGTTAGCTCCGGAGGGATAATTATCAGATATGGCCAGAGCAAGGTGCGGTCTTGGGTATGAGAGTTTGGTGACCAAACTGGAGTGGTCCACTGAAGAATTGGCGAAGGTCAAGTTGGAGAACTTGAAATTAAGGGAAGAGCTGGCGATGTTAAAAGGAGAGGCTGGACGAGTAAAGCCAGTGGCTGACGGAAAATCAAGCGAGTGGAAAATTGTGAGTAGTGGGAAGACAAAGCTTTTGGTGAAGAAGCACACCAAGGATACGACAACAACGACAACAACAGCTAAGTGTACCAACCCGTTCAGTCCCTTGATAGACGAATTGGACGTTAGTACAGTCAGGGACAGGGATGACAAGGAAGGTATAAAAACTTTAATTGTTGGTGACTCACAGGTAAGGTACATGGACAGGGCCTTTTGTGGTAAAAACAAAAATAGGATGAGGGTGTGTTTGCCAGGAGCTGGGGTGGGGGATATAATTGACAGGATGGACAATATCTTGTCTGGTAATGGGAACAAACCCATTATCTGCCTCAGTGCAGGAGGCAATGATATTGGCCGGTGTAGGAGCGAGGAGCTTCTTGATAAGTTCAAGGCAGCCATAGATCGTATTAGGACTAAGGGAGGGATCCCTATCATATGCGGTGTCCTGCCTAGAAGGAGAGTTGGCAGTGAATGGTTGTCAAGGGCGGTTGGTGTTAACGACCGTCTTGACAGATATTGCAAGTCAATATCAGTCCCATTCATTGACAACTGGGACAACTTCTATGGCAGAAGGGACCTTTATGCTAGGGATGGGGTGCACCTGTCTAGGGATGGAGTAGCAACCCTGGCTGGGGCTCTAGAGGGGGCAGTTCAAAAGATATCGAAGTCTTTAAACTGCTAAGAGAACATAGGGGCACGGGGGTGGAGGAGACTGCAGTGGGAGCGGGTAAACAAGGCGAAAGATTACAGGGAAATAGTGTTAGGAATGATGACATAACTAAATTAGACAGGGAGTTTAAAACTAAACGCGGTAAGGGAAGGACTCAGAACACGACTAACTTAAATGTATATTACGCGAACAGTAGAAGTATGAGAAACAAAATGGATGATATTAGGGCCTTGGTATGTACAGAAGAAATCGATATAATTGCATTCACTGAAACATGGATCAACCTAGACACACGTGAATTACCAGTCGAATACCAAATTGCGGGTTACAAACTGTTCCATACCGATAGGCAGACCAGGAAAGGAGGCGGAGTAGCAATCTATGTTAGGGATAATCTGAAGTGTGAAATAAATAAGGAAATAAAAACTGAGAGGAATACAGAAACAATTTGGATAGAATTAAGCGACGGTCGGGAAAAATTAATCACAGGAGTAATATATAGACCCCCCAATCTTGACAGAGTCAATGAGCGACTTATCTGGGATGAAATGCGCAGGGCTTCCATACACAACAAAGTCTGTATAGTAGGCGACTTTAACCTTGGCCAAATAGATTGGACCGACAGAAGAAATCGATATAATTGCATTCACTGAAACATGGATCAACCTAGACACACGTGAATTACCAGTCGAATACCAAATTGCGGGTTACAAACTGTTCCATACCGATAGGCAGACCAGGAAAGGAGGCGGAGTAGCAATCTATGTTAGGGATAATCTGAAGTGTGAAATAAATAAGGAAATAAAAACTGAGAGGAATACAGAAACAATTTGGATAGAATTAAGCGACGGTCGGGAAAAATTAATCACAGGAGTAATATATAGACCCCCCAATCTTGACAGAGTCAATGAGCGACTTATCTGGGATGAAATGCGCAGGGCTTCCATACACAACAAAGTCTGTATAGTAGGCGACTTTAACCTTGGCCAAATAGATTGGACCGACCTTACGGGAAACTCAGAATCAGAGGATTTTCTCGAGACGATCCAGGACTGTTTCCTAAGTCAACATATAACCGAACCCACACGGGGTAATAATATATTGGATTTAGTTTTGTCAAACAGAGAAAACCTCATTAGCAATGTCTAGGTAGGGAACGAACTTGCAAACAGCGATCACAAAGAAATTCGATTCCAGTTAGATTTTCAGGGCAGACGTAAGGAAAATTCCACTAAAGTACCAGATTTCAGAAGGGCAAACTTTGACAGTTTAAAGAGGCAGCTAAGAGAGGGGGTGTCGCGCTTGGCCGTGAACCTGACAGATGACACCGACCTGATAACGAGATCTGAGATTGCCGAGTTCCACGACAATTTAAATAGTGAGTTACTTAATGCACAAAGGCAGAACATACCATACAAAAAACTCAGATCAAACAACAATGACCCTAAATGGATAAATAATTATTTAAAGAACATCATTGGCCAAAGGAAGGCTATAGGTAGAAGGATAAATCGTGGCGAAATTCACCTCCGGGACTATTATAGGGTATTGGCAAGTAGGGTTAAAACCGAGATAAGGAAAGCAAAGAGGAATAATGAGGTAAGGATAGCAAGGGAGGCAAAGACAAACCCCAAAGGATTCTACCAAATGTACCAAACTAAAACACGAGAAAAGATTGGACCAATACGGTCAGACTCCGGCGAGCTCACTGATAACGACGGAGAAATGAGCAATAATTTGAATAAATATTTTTCAACAGTTTTCACCAGCGAAAATTTAAACATGATACCCGAGGCACCGACTCTATTCAGAGATAGTGAAGAAAACAAATTAAGTGAGATAGTAGTGACTAGTAACGATGTTAGTAAGCAAATAGACAAACTAAAGCCTAATAAGTCACCTGGTCCCGATGAGATATTTGCCAGAGTATTAAAGGAATGTAAGGAAGAGCTTAGTATGCCCTTAGCAAAGTTGTTTAACATGTCCTTAAAAACAGGTGTAGTACCAGAATCCTGGAGGATAGCGAATGTAATACCGATCTTCAAGAAGGGGGATAGATCACTATCCTCTAACTACCGCCCAATCAGTCTAACATCAATAGTAGGCAAATTACTGGAAGCAATCATTTCAAACTCTATTCGAAATCACCTGGAGAAGCACAGATTGATCAATGATTCCCAGCATGGCTTCACAAGCGGACGTTCTTGCCTAACTAATCTATTAACATTCTTTTCATCAGTTTTCGAATCAGTGGACGAGGGGCACAATTATGATGTGGTATATCTCGACTTTAGCAAAGCCTTCGACAGAGTACCCCACGAAAGACTAATTAGAAAGGTAGAAGCTCATGGCATCAAAGGTGACATCCTTAAATGGATTAGGGCGTGGTTACAGGACAGGAAACAGCGAGTGAGCATTAACGGCACTAAGTCCCATTGGAGCAACGTCACAAGTGGAGTTCCCCAAGGCTCAGTACTTGGACCATTATTGTTTATTATATACATAAACGACATAGATATCGGCATAGACAGCAACATAAGTAAATTTGCTGATGATACTAAAATAGGACGTGTTATCAAATCTGACGAGGACTCGGCAAAACTACAGGAGGATCTAAACAAATTTTTCGAATGGTCTGAAAAATGGCAGATGAAATTCAACATTGACAAATGTAAAGTACTCAGTATAGGGAATGTAAACAGGGAAACCAGATACCAGATGAACAACGATGCCATAGAGAAATCCGACTGCGAGAGAGATTTAGGAGTAATGATAAGTAGGAACCTTAAGCCAAGTAAACAATGTGTTTTTGCTCGTAACAAGGCTAATAAAGTACTTGGGTTCATACAAAGGAGTGTTAGTTACAAGACTAGCGAGGTCATCCTAAAACTGTATCTTGCTCTTGTGAGACCACACCTGGATTACGCAGTCCAGTTCTGGTCACCGTATTACAGAATGGATATAGAATCCTTGGAAAGAATCCAGAGGAGAATGACAAGACTAATCCCGGGTATCAGGAACCTTGAGTATAGAGACAGGTTAAAGCATCTTAATTTGCACTCCCTTGAGAGACGTAGAGCGAGGGGCGACCTGATAGAGGTGTATAAATGGAAGGCAGGGCTAAACAAAGGGGACATTACAAAGGTACTCAAATTATCCAACCAGGAGCGAACTCGTAACAATGGTTTTAAATTGGACAAATTTAGATTTAGGCGTGAAATAGGTAAACACTGGTTTGGAAACAGAGTAGTGGATGAATGGAACAAGTTACCAAATATCATCATTAACTCGAATACGCTGAATTGCTTCAAACATAGGTTGGATGCTCATATGAGCAATAGGGGTTGGGTGTAAACGGGACTGCCCAGTATGGGCCAATAGGCCCGCTGCAGTTTCCTCCATTCTTATGTTCTTATGTTCTTAAGGAAGGAGGAAGATTAAACAGGGAAGAGAAGGGAAAGGCGATAATGAAAGGGAGAATAAAGGAGACGAAGAGAGAGAGAGAATATTCGAGTCTTACAAGTAGGTAGTAGGCAGCTACCAAACAGGGAGGTACTACCGCCTGGGAAGATATTGGAAGCATAATGTGTTGTCTAATGGTAGACCCTGCTGCCATATGGCATCACGAAAATTGTGACCAAGACTCAGGTTGCTGATCTGAATTTCTGCCTCATTTACACACACTTGCAGGGCCTCAATTGTTTCTCTTACCATTGGCAACACAATATATATATATATATATATATTTGTTTATTTTCAGACACCGGCTGCATCTCTATTAATAAACCGTTTATTATTATTATTATTATTATTTTTATTATTATTATTATTATTATTATTAAACACTGACATACAACTGCACATACACACACACTTAGACATACACACAGTACATACAGTAGTACATACACAGGTACAGACACACTTTATTTATATCACAGAGATGTAACTTCTAATACATTCATAAGTCTCGTTGATTTCTTCTACTTCTTCTTCTTCTTCTTCTTCTTCTTCTGTTTTCTAATTCTATTTTCTTCATTTTTACCTGCTTCTATTTTCCTGTAAGTCTTCATCTCTTCGTCTTCTTCTTCTGCTTCGTCTTCTTCTTCTTCCATTCTCTTTCTTCCTCTTTCCCCCCTTTCTCCTTATTCTTTTCTTCTCTATCTTTCTCTTTCGTCTCCTCCATCAGCAGACAAACTCAATTACCTGCCACACCTCACTATTTTCCTCCCTTGTTTTTTTTTTTTCTCTCTCTCTCTCTCTCTCTCTCTCTCTCTCTCTCTCTCTCTCTCTCTCTCTCTCTCTCTCTCTCTCTCTCTCTCTCTCTCTCTCAATATCATGACAAGGTCCTTACACACACAAACAGTACCTGGCTCTCGTCTACCCCTACACGTACAAAACACACATACGGTCATGTTTGTCAACTCCTTCAACGCTGACGACTTCTTATTACACTATGTTGACTTTTATTAAATACATCTAAAGAAATGTTCGCTCTAACCTAACCTAACCTAACCTAACCTAACCTATATACTCACACCCTTCGCTGTACACAAACAGTATACGACAGTGGTATAAAAAATTAAGGACATTAAATAACAGATGAAGCTTTAGTGTGAGGGACTTGTTAGTTTCTTTTGTTTCACTCACTCACTCACTCAGGGACGTGTATATTGTGAGGTCACATATAGTTTCTTTTGCTTCACTCACTCACTCACTCACTCACAGAGGAACCAGTTATTGCGGAGGATTATAATTGATTTAAATGCTTTTATGTTTACGTACTCAAGGGGTTAAATTATCGTACTCTAGGGGTTGGCATCGTACTCAAGGGATTAAAATTTATTACCCATTTACTCACAGACTTTCTACTGGTAGCATACATGAGGGAATCTACCGGAAGAAATAGAGAGATAGATTATACAATACTGGTAGATGTGGGCCATGTACTGGTAGATGTGGGCAGAGTACTGGTAGATGTGGGCCGTGTACTGGTAGACCTGGGCCATGTACTGGTAGATCTGGGCCGTGTACTGGTAGACCTGGGCCATGTACTGGTAGATGTGGGCAGAGTACTGGTAGATGTGGGCCGTGTACTGGTAGATGTGGGCAGAGTACTGGTAGATCTGGACCATGTACTGATAGATCTGGGCCGTGTACTGGTAAATGTAGGCCAAGTACTGGTAGATGTGGGCCGTGTACTGGTAAATGTAGGCCGAGTACTGGTAGATGTGGACCATGTACTGATAGATCTGGGCCGTGTACTGGTAAATGTAGGCCAAGTACTGGTAGATGTGGGCCGTGTACTGGTAGATGTGGGCAGAGTACTGGTAGATCTGGACCATGTACTGATAGATCTGGGCCGTGTACTGGTAAATGTAGGCCAAGTACTGGTAGATGTGGGCCGTGTACTGGTAAATGTAGGCCGAGTACTGGTAGATGTGGGCCGTGTACTGGTAGATGTGGGCCGTGTACTGATAGATGTGGGCAGAGTACTGGTAGATCTGGGCCGTGTACTGGTAGATGTGGGCCGTGTACTGGTAAATGTAGGCCGAGTACTGGTAGATGTGGGCCGTGTACTGGTAGATGTGGGCCGTGTACTGGTAGATGTGGGCCGTGTACTGGTAGAAGTAGAGTCTCCTGGTATATGTGGGTAGAGTGCCAGGCTTCTACTTGACCTTCTTTTGTTAACCTTCAAGGCTCTCTCCTTGAATGTCTTTACATGAATCTTGCAATGGAGTGAGACGTGTGTTCCTGCCTCCCCTTCCACGTTTCCATACTCCAGCTGCTGCAACTGTTACATACCCTCTCTGTTACTGTTACTTATCTAATGCTGCTGCTGTTACTGTTACATACCCTCTTTCTGTTACTGTTACTTATCTAATGCTGCTGTTACTTACCCCTTATGCTGTTGTTTGCTGTTACTGTCACTCACCCCTAATGCTGTTGTTATTGTTACGGTTACTTACCCCTTCTGTTACTGTTACCGTTACTTACCCCTAATGCTGCTGCTGTTATTGTTGCTGTTACCCCTGCTACTGTTGTTACTTACCTCTACTGCTGCGTATATAATCATTTGGAATCATGCGCCATATTTCTCAATCATTCTGTGTAAACATAATCCGGTTATTGTAAACATTCCGCCACGTCATAAATCACCATTATGAAGGGTGGAAAATTCAAATCAATATTTCTCCTTTTTTATGCCGTAAATCATTTTTTTGGGGTAAAGATAAATATTTTAGTTGATGTCTTGGTGGAATATCTTTTTTTTTTTTTATATAGATGTTAAGATATGTATTACCCTACAAAATACGACTTTGCTGTGAGGAATACAGACAAGTTATTGAGAATTGGTATTGTGTAAATAGTAGTTTTTAAACGAGTGTAAGAAATGTATATATGGTAAAACAGAATATCTATGCATGTTTGATAGTTCTCTGTTCCTCAACCATTACAGGGATATAAAAATGTTACTTTATATACCGCCAAAAATTGAATGTAACTCAAGCCTCCACATGACATCAACCTGTTTGTATATTCTCGTTATTGTTTTCTGTTTCCAAGTTTCCTTAATTACTGTTTTTGCTAATTAAATGCGTTTTATACATCCCTTTTTTATCAATTTTTCCTTTTGGTTTCGTTCTGTTTTACCTGTATATAGTAACACCTTGTCTACATTAACTCGGAATACGTTAAGCATCTTTCATAAGTACTGTTGGAAGTCAGGGGCTGTGGTTATCTCTATAAAAATGAGTGGTGTGTGTGTGTGTGTGTGTGAGTGTGTGTCGTGGTCTGGCATTCACCTCAATCACGTTGTGGGGAATCCGTCCCTCTGATACATTCTGCCCCTCCAATCCTAGAGTGCTTCCGGTGCGCCGCCCTGACAGCGATACAAATTACTTGCCTATCTGGTTATAACAACTTTTAACTATTTTTTCACTAAATTTCTTTTCATTTTTGTTCCTTTGATAATTATATAATATTTAGAATATTTGATTTAATATTGTATAAACTTATATTTTTCTGTACGTTTATTGGTCACTGTTCAGAGCCCGGGTAGTTAGTTACGCCTTAATTGGTACTTCATTATTTTTTTTACATTTTCTTTCCAACGCTGAGTAAGTAAAATATTTACTTTCGACAGTACCACAAAATAGATACGAGTGTGTGCAGTTGTGTGACCAGCTATCCCCGGCACGTGTGTATTGGCCTCTGTGGCACTAGACAGGGAGAGGAGAGATGGGGGGGAGGGGAGGGAAGGGGAAATGGGGAGGGGTGTTGGCACTCACATCCCAGGCTCTCATCACTCCTGGCTTTGTTTGGTTTGTTCACTATTTTCTTTTTCGGTTTTACTTTTACTGTTTTTTCTTCGTTCCGTGTACTAGTTTGTGTACGTTTCGGAACTTTTTTTTTTCCAGATAGTTTTTGTCTCTATTTTCAGGAAGAGAGAGTTTACATCCTGAATAACTTGTGAAAGACCCAGTGATGTATATACACCATATACCTGTACTACATGTAACAAACACACCATATATGTAACAAACACGCCATATATGTAACAAACACGCCATATGTGTAACAAATATATAAATTTACAGATAATAAAATAATCCATTACCTCCATAAGTCTCTCACACACCCCTGTTATGTTTACTGTATACAAGCATGGATGGACACTTGACCTATAGAAAGACTTAGTAATATCCCGAGAAAAGGTTCAACGTGGATAATGAAGACGACACAGTTCGGGAACCATCTTAGTCACTCTGTCTTACACCTTTTCTTGGGATGCTAAGTGTTTGTGAAGGTAAAGTGTCCATGCCTGTATACAGTACTCCAGATGAGGGGCGTACAAAGAGACATTTTATAAAACTGAAGGAGCATTTTCTTATCTGACTATATGAAGACACCTCCCATGATTGAAGTTACGTTATAGGGGAGCTAGTTCTGTGTGTTCATCATTATACTTAATATAATTTCTTTTGATATGTTGGAAGTGTGTTGTCGTTACTGTCTTAACAAAGCGACATGTCTTCTTTCCTGTCTTACTAATCTCTTGCTTGTGAGAAAATGAGTCTCTCTTAAACCGTGCGTCCAGCGAGCCTCAGATGTTCTGGACACTTGTGCTCAAAGTTTCTGTGTAGAATTTATGCTCTCCTCTTTGTGAATGGTTATAATTAATTATCAACAGCTCTAAGTCTGGATTGGATTATTGATTTCTTTTTTATCCATACAAGCCCTTGCCCTTACTGACGCAGCTTAAGAGACAATCTCCCTTCACTCGCCGTCACTCATCCTCCATTTCTCCCCGAGTTCCTTAATAAATGTGTTTCTCTTATGACGCTTCCTTTTTCTCAACAATGCTTTACTCCTCTCGTTTCATACAACACCCGAACACCACACTTTAGCTTCATACAACAACACCATACACCACTACCATACACCACCACCACCATGTATATCCCCATCGACCATTCAACATCACACTGTTTGGTCGACCACACACGCTGCTGCTCTCTCTCTCTCTCTCTCTCTCTCTCTCTCCTACATTAAACACTTTTTTTTTTTTTACAAATCTAACGACTTCTATTCGCCGAAAGAAAATAATCTTCTCATTCCACTATTATCATCGTTTTTTACCGAATAGTGGCCACACATTCTGTACGGAGCTGGAGTCACTACATCCACGTTTTTCAACTTAAATTATCATCTATTATCCACCGGAATACTCTGTTAACTTTTTCTTCGGTAACATCACGCCTTACTTTATTATTCTGATTTTTTCTTCATTCTAAATCACGTCTACTTTTCCCTTTGTTCTATTTTCCTTAATCCAGCTGCCTGTAGTACTGTCCACCTCACAGCTGATTGGTCCATTTGGCAGACGATGCCTCCCTACATCTATATCAGTGTTTTTACCTGAAGCGCTGCTCAGTGTCAACACCAACACTGTTTAACCTTCCCTGACGTGTTTAAGTTTTGTCCTGAAACACCTGAACATTTTCTCAATTTAGTAGATTATTCGTTTCTGATGGTAGTGTTAAAATTATTAATAATATCAGTTGTTCAGACCCTAAACTTTTTCTTTTCACCTCCCCAACATCCTCACCCAGGAATTTCCCTGAGATGGATTTGACATATAGATATATTGTTCGTCCAAAACACTTCCCATAATTCTGTTGTCTCTGAGCTAAGTTAGTATACTGCATAATACCCGATTGTGTTATTGAGTCCCTTATATAGGTGACGTACTCTTCTTAACCACAATAAGTCCACAACCTCGTGTCTTCAGTCCCTTAAACACTGGTCAGGGAATAAGTGTCAGGGATAGTTTATACACAACACCATCACTCAGTTAGGGAGTTTATTGTTGCTCTGTTTTCAATATTACAACTACCAGGAACATTTATACCGCTAGGAACTGAGACGTAATTATCCTGGAGTACTGTACAAGAAGAATTCGGTTATGTGTGTGTGTAGTAATGATAATAATAATAATAATAATAATAATAATAATAATGATAAACGATTTATTGAAAGAGCATGCCAGCGGAAGGCTGAAAATATACAGTTACATAATTGGGTAATCGGTTACTTGATTGACAAATAATATACAAGTAACATAAGTGATACAAATATGTATAAAATAAGTAGGTGGGGAGACGGTTATACTACAGAGCATTTCAAAATAGTGACAGTGCAAAAAGTAAGATTGACTGGGAGTGAATACACTGGTTGATTACGAGTTGTTGATAATTTTTACTATGGTTGCGACTGGGCTGTTCTTAAAGCGATCAGTGTGTGTGTGTGTGTGTTTGTGTTTCTGGCAAGCGCTTAGAGGTTCGGAAATCTTGAACAACATGAGTTTGTGTCTTGAACCTTGAACTTCCTGCACGCTGAGGGCCTCGCTTGAAGACTTGAAGATCCTATTAGCGGTAGAGTCCCCCAGAAGAACACACACACACACACATTATATACATGTGTAATTGTATATGTATATGGGTGTTACACAAAATAGGGATATTTGCTGATATGCGATAACTCCTATGTATTTCTTTTTTAATTTCTGACGAGCCATAGACGATCATACAAATGAACAGTTTCACACACACACACACACACACACACACACACACACACACACACACACACACACACACACACAGCTTAACCTGACCTAATTTGCGTTTGGTATAACTTGGGTTTTTTAATAGTAAACGATGTTTTAACTGAAGCAGAACAAATATTACCATATACGAATTCATTCCCCTAAAGTTGTAGCAATGAAAAAAAAAGTTATTTGGCAAAAATGTCAAGCTCCTTTACAAAACTTAATCGGCGTTTATATCTCTCTCCCTCTCTCTCTACATATATATATATATATATATATATATATATATATATATATATATATATATATATATATATATATATATATATATATATATATATATATACACAGTAGTAGGGTACAGCACGGTCGTAAGTCTTGCCGAGGGACCTCCTCCACCCCGACAGTTTCAGCCACTCGTAAATTTATAGCAGTTCGAGTTTCAACTTCAATATAGGATAAAGATCTTTTACAGGGAACGGAAAATCTGTAGGTGATATAAATCTCTCGGGACAGTGAGTGTGAGGCAGACGTGGTGTGTCGCCTCCCAGTTATTGCTGCCCGTGTAGTGAGTGGATACTGGGGCATCTAGTGCACCTCCCTCTTATTGTCGTGAGTCCCGCGTCAGGTGGTTACTGAACCATCTCGAGTGTAACAAGTTGTAAGGCAACTTTGGCTCACACCAGAGAAACAGCGCCAGCACGAGTACTCAGCAGCTCAGCCTGGAGACCCCACTGTTCTCTATTAACAAGCTTACGACAACGAAGTCAGACGAGCTTTCTCCCGCCTTCCTGTAGAACGAATATATCATCATAATCTGATGTTTTACCAACATAAGTGAGTTTTCAGTTGTTTAACTTGCAGGATTTTGTTGTTGTTTTGCTCGTACATTTTAAGTTTGTCTGTTCGTCTGTACAAGTTGAGGGCGAAGTAATGTTTATTGAGTGATCTTGTGAGTTTATGATAACTTAACATCAGCCATGAGTTGAGACAAAAACATCCAAACACGAAGCGTCGGTGAGGGCGTCGGTGAGGGCCATCAGCGGCTCTCGGACTCTGGTGATGAAACAAACTCACAGAAATTCGAGAAATCGAGTTAAAAGCCACCAACGAACAGGAGTAAACAGAAATAAACTAACTAAACAAACTAGTCTGTAAGTTTTAGAGGAGACGAAGGAAAGTTGAAGCAGTGAGAGATGAAGGCGGAGGACTGAACACTGTCGGTCTCTACACTCAAACCTTCAAAGGATTTTCTAGGCTTTTCTTTAAGTCGTATTAGGAAGGTTTTTATTTATGGACATTCATAAGGATCACCTGAAGATTTTCCCCTCACGTTTTATTTCACCTGATGATCAACCACTCTAACTCTACTCTGAGGGGTTAGGTTGACGTTAGGTTAGGGTTAGGTTACGTTAGGGTTAGGTTAGGTTAGGTTAGCGTTAGGGTGGTTAATCTTCAGGTGAAATAAGCTGAGGGAAATCAGCCTGAGCGGTGAGGAAGAAGCCACCACCCACAAGTAACAGAGGGAGGGAGGGAGGCGACACTAAAATGATCTTGACACCACCAGAGAAGACGACAGGCGGGAACGAATGTATCGCCTCCTAGCGACCCCAATCTATGGACAGTATCTAACTTCTCCCGAGGGATCTGTCTACACCACACCCGAGGCTGCACCCACACCGAGGGATATGTCTACCCCGTCGGCCTCCAGCTGGTATTCTACAGTCATTTAATCCAGCTTCTACCTCGTGGAAGTGAGATTTCCACCGTTCTATCTCCCCGAGGCGGGAATAATGTGTAATAAGAGCTGATGACTCGAGCCTTGAAGAAAAAACTTTCCCAAAGTGAATGAGAGACTGGGAGGTGGGGGGGGGGGGGGGGTCGAGCAGCCGCTGTATCGAACCTCTTGACTGAAAGAACTTGACCAGACCTTTAAGTTGGGAAATGACAAAAAATTCCAGAAAAAGGTTAGAAACATTGGCCATAAATATAGAACAAAGATGCGTTGTTTGGCCCAAAATTTATGCCAGTGACTTTAACATTAAAAAACATGAGGCTGGGAAATTTTCTATACAACTTGGGAGACATGTGTCTCTACTCGGGTGGAAGGAAAAGACATAAATGAAACTGGAGACCCGATGAGACTATCTCCAAGCGTGGGAGAAAAGAAAAAGAACATCTGAAATTTATTGTGTTAAATTCATCTCTCAATTGCTGGAGGAGAAAGAAAGAGAGAGAGAGAGAGGAACTGGAGCTCATCCAAGCTATTAACGAGGAGGAAAAGTTTGCCAAAGTATCAAAGAAGCGGTGGAGTGTTTAGACAGGCTTCTCTTGGCACACGTAAAGTGACCAATTATTGTTCCTCGTAAACTTTTCCCACATTTAACCACAGTTTAAGACACTTCCTCCACAACACTGTATTTTGTTCTGCTTGATCAAGAGGGCTGAATGGCCGTGGGACTCGTAACACAATCTCCTCTTTCTACAGCGTCGCCTCGCCTTGGCATATTTTTATCACCAAGACACAAAACTGAGGAACAACTATTTTATTTCACGAGACCATTAATCATTGTTGATATACACTACTGTTTATGGAACTCGTAAGGAAGTACTGTACTTATGTCTAGTTTGTCATCCCATACTTAGTGTTCTTTATATTACAGCGATGGTGCAGTAACCGTTTGTGGAGTATGTATAAATTTAATATTGGTGGTAAGGCGATCTCCCGGTTTGAATATAGAGTCCCTTTGTTCATCCATGTATCTGCAGAACAATATTTTTAAGGGGCTCTGCAATCCTTCTTAATACACTGGGATGCATACTACCATGGTCAGGGCTTTTTTTAAACTTGAGCTTGACATTTTAGATCTCCTGTATATTTCTGAGAACTCAATGTGCGTTACTATGTTGTGAAGCCGTTGTTCGCCTCCTCTCTTATGGGTTTGGCTTAGGGGCACGGTTTATCCTCCAAATAGTTAACTGTCTATGATATCCAGGGTAATTGCATCTTTGTTTCTCAATGAGTCAGACCATGGCCTGCACTCATCTTGTACTAAGTAACAGTTAAATCTGGAGGATAATATCGCGTGATAGTTAGTGCCAACGATGGCTAAATGTTCCCTCTTGGCCACCCTACACTCCTCGTTAGTTATGATGAGACCCAGTAGTTTGGGTGTTTGTTCACTAGTGTAGTGAGTCAGGTCTTTAATATGTTGGAATAGGAAATTGTCTCTCAGAGCTTCTACCAAATGAGTTGCAGGATTGTTAATGTCATTTGGTGTAATTTCATTCCTATCGTAACAAGGAGGTGACTAGAATTAAGGGATCTTAATTTTTGAAGGGGTTAATTAACTATAATTCTAGGATCTGCAAATACACCCTAGTTTAAATAACCACACCCCTCCTACAGGTTGCCTCAGAGAGATTCGTAAATGGGTCGTAGCCATATTTGTTAACTCAGAATCCTCCGGGTCGATCTTCCCATTTTTATACAACAGTTCCACGATACCAACTGTATCAGGTTGATGAGTCTTAAACAGATCTAAAACTTGTCGATGAAAGTATCAGTGTTTGTTACATTGTCACAGTCACAATAGCATGGCTAGTCTGTTTAACACTTAATTATTCATATTATGCTACACCACCCACAAAACGTGTGAAGCTGTTGAGTACCCCAGTTGAGACGTCCATGCTCTAACCGCGTCAGTCCTTCATTTTCTCTTAAACATTACCGGAGAGACTCTGGTATTTCTCAGTACCTCATATTGTGTTCGTAAATTTGAAATTGACAGACTGGGGTGCGGTCAAAAGCGGAGTTCCCCAGGGATCTGTATTAGGCCCTCTACTGTTTGTTATATTCATTCATGATCTTGATTTAGGTATAACTAGTAGGATTAGTAAATTTGCAGATGATACCAAAATGGGGAGAGTGATAAATTCAGACAGTGACTTTGAACACCTTCAAAGAGATCTAGATACCTTACATGAGTGGTCAGTAGACTGGCAAATGAATTTTAATACTGATAAATGCAAGGTACTACAGATAGGGAAGACGAATACAAACGTTAAGTGTAAACTAGGTAACACGGAAATAGAAAACTCAGATTGTGAAAAAGATCTAGGTGTAGTTGTTAGCAACGACTTGAAACCTAGAAAACAATGTATTAGCGTTCGCAACAAGGCAAACAGGATTCTTGGGTTCATATCTAGGTCTGTGAGTAACAGAACTGCTGACGTTATCTTGAAACTTTACCTAGCATTAGTGAGGCCACACATGGATTATGCGGTTCAATTCTGGTGTCCTTATTATAGAATGGACATAGATTCTTTGGAGAGAGTACAAAGAAGAATGACAAAAATGATCCATAATATTAGAAACCTTCCATATGAAAAAAGACTGAAAAGCTTAGGCTTGCATTCATTAGAGAGGCGTAGAGTTAGGGGAGATATGATAGAGGTGTTCAAGTGGGTAAGTGGGATTAACAAGGGCAAAATGGAAGATGTTCTGAAGCTCAGTAATAACGAAATAACTAAAACAAATGGCTTTAAATTAGATAAATTCCGATTCAGAAAGGATATAGGCAAGCACTGGTTTGGTAATAGAGTTGTGGATATGTGGAATAGGCTACCGAGTGCTATAGTAGTGTAGGGGTATCGAGATATTAAAGTTGTCTAGCACTCAGGATGGAAGGAAACTCTAATGTGGTTTTCTTGTATAATATATAAGTTATATGATAGACAGTCTGGTGCTGGAGGTGCTGTGTGGTGAGGGGCTGCTTGGTAGAGACGTGCGGTGAGTAGCTTGTCGAAGGAGGTATGTGTGCAGGAGCTCCGTTAGAGAAGATGTTGCCTGTTGCTGGCCTCCTGGTTGAATGAAATGTTAACAGCGTGGAGCTTGCTGGAGGAGATGTTGCTTGTTCAGGAAGATCGGTCAGAGTGAGAGTTGGTTGGTGAGGAAGCTCAGAGAAGGACATGCTCGCTGGCGGGAGCGAGGACCGCCAGGCAGGCGGAGGAGAGGCGAGGGTCGCCAGGCAGCGGCAGAGGAGGAGGTGTTGCTTGTTCAAGAAGATTGGTCAGACTGCATCTCAATGGAGAGACAGAGCTTATATACACCCAGCAGCGGCTATGAGTCATGGTGGAAAAACCCGAGAAGTAGCCGGTGACTAGTTCCGTTGCTAAGATACGGCGGGCAATGGAATGCGGATACGCTTGGTTGCTAGGGAAGACGGTAACAGGTGGTGGCGTGGCTACGCAGTTAGGCAGTTGTAGGGGAGAAGTCCACTACAATACTCCCCCTCCCCTCCAGGCGGTGTAGGAGACTTGTTGATTGTAGAGTTGCTTAGCACATGTGAGGAAGACCGGGCGGTGCATGCCTCATGTGAGACAACGGCGATGGCGTGATGAGCCGATCTCGCAGAAATACAACTGTCTAGATACACACTATCTGTGGGAGAAGGGAGAAAAAGGGTGTGTGGAGGCGATGATTGGTGTGCTTCCCTCACGACAGGTACAGGGTCGTCAGATGCGCCTGCTGGGGTGTGTGTGGGCCTGGATCAGGAGCAAGGGCTGGGTCAGCAGAAGCGGGTTAGGGCTCGTGACAGCAGCTGGGTCCACGACAGCAGCAGGGTGCAGGACATTAGCAGGGAGTACCTGAGGGAGAAAAGAGGGGGTGTGGAGGCGATGGATGTTGTGTGCTTCCCTCACGGCAGGTACTGCTGGGCCGGGGTCGGCGTCTGTGGCAGGACGGGTGTGCTGGGGTCGTCAGAATGTGGTGTGTGAAGCAGGAAGAGGAGCCGGTGTCGTCTTGAAGACTGGGAGCGTGATCAGTGTCTCCTCCATCCTGTGTGAGTGCTTATCTCCGGGAGTCACCATTGTAGGGGTATCGAGATATTAAAGTTGTCTAGCACTCAGGATGGAAGGAAACTCTAATGTGGTTTTCTTGTATAATATATAAGTTATATGATAGACAGTCTGGTGCTGGAGGTGCTGTGTGGTGAGGGGCTGCTTGGTAGAGACGTGCGGTGAGTAGCTTGTCGAAGGAGGTATGTGTGCAGGAGCTCCGTTAGAGAAGATGTTGCCTGTTGCTGGCCTCCTGGTTGAATGAAATGTTAACAGCGTGGAGCTTGCTGGAGGAGATGTTGCTTGTTCAGGAAGATCGGTCAGAGTGAGAGTTGGTTGGTGAGGAAGCTCAGAGAAGGACATGCTCGCTGGCGGGAGCGAGGACCGCCAGGCAGGCGGAGGAGAGGCGAGGGTCGCCAGGCAGCGGCAGAGGAGGAGGTGTTGCTTGTTCAAGAAGATTGGTCAGACTGCATCTCAATGGAGAGACAGAGCTTATATACACCCAGCAGCGGCTATGAGTCATGGTGGAAAAACCCGAGAAGTAGCCGGTGACTAGTTCCGTTGCTAAGATACGGCGGGCAATGGAATGCGGATACGCTTGGTTGCTAGGGAAGACGGTAACAGGTGGTGGCGTGGCTACGCAGTTAGGCAGTTGTAGGGGAGAAGTCCACTACAGTAGGATCGGGGACGCTAGGGAGCTTCAAGACGAAGTTGGATAGGCACATGGAAGTGCTGGGATGGGTGTGAAAGGGATCTGCCCTGTATGGGCCAGTCGGCCTCCTGCAGTATCCCACTTTCTTATGTTCTTATGTTCTTATATCAGGTGCCTCAAAGAGAGCTCAGGTTCTCAACTGGCTCAGCCATGTTTATATTGTTATTATTATCCACTCTGTATCTGTATTTTTCTGGCTAAATAAACTGTTTCAATTCAATTCTAATTCAATTGGTTACACCCTCCAGGTGCAGTGTAACGTCACAAGATGGGCTTAGATGGCGGATATTTTGTTTTGAGTATTACTACAGAGAGGACTTATAACCTCTGAGATCGACAAACAGAGTTAACTGGCGGATACAATATTGCATATATTTTTGAGTATCCGGCCCCAGTTTTCTATGTATTGTTAAGAATTATTACAACTGATGTAAATATAAAAATGCATGAGTAAAATTAAACCTAACTATTTAGATTTTTGTTCTCTGTAGACTCGGGGATTGTGGGTTCTAAACTTCTAATGTGAAATGTCTCTGGCGAATTACCTATTTTAATTTTATATGTGGATAAAAGTAGTTGAAACTAATACAAATGACGTAAATTATGAGAAACATTTTTTTTATTGCACATGAGTATAATATCGTTGTCTCTGACTGGTATTCGGGGAGTTGTCTGTAAGGTTCAGAGTCTAATATAAGAGTGAGGATGAAGCCACCATGCAGGAGCCCACACTAGTCCACGTGTTGGTTTGGTCCACTAGTAAACAAGACTGGTGCAGCTCCTTCGGCAACACTCTCTGAGGTTTGTATCATGGTCAACATCTTCATAATTGACAGAAATTTTGTGAAATGGTTTTAGCTTATATTCAAGCATTACTGTCATCTATAATAATAAAAAAAAAAGCCCCCAAAAGGTTAATAGTGTAATGGAGGCAGGAGGTTCAGATTGTCTTGGCCCAAAGTTTGGGAGAATTATATTAATTGAATTAGTAAGGCACTTAGGGCAGTGAATATAATTGTACAGTATCTCGTGTACGTGGTCAAGCAAGTAGACGTTAATGAATATTCGCAGTGGATATCTTGCTCTGATTGTCTTAAGTTAGGTAGGTTTCTTTGGTTGGTTCGTCCAGGTTTTATTAGGTTCTAGTAAATGTTACATCTTATAATAATAAGAACATCTATGGACAAATGATCAAAATCGAACAACTCCTTTTGGTAGGGTGTGTTTACAGCTACACAGCGATCGACTCACGGCAAAATAAGTTAGTTTTTTACACGTAGATGGAAAGGGTGGTTAAATGGGTGACCACCAGAAGGAATTGTCCGAATTGGTTGAAAAATTTTCTACACACTAATATCATGATTTTAAACACAAAAATGGAAACGACAATGCATAGAACCTAATACAACCTGACCTAACATACCCAACCTATGGGTTTGTTAGGTCAGGTTCTATTGATACGTGTTCAAAATCTTACCCGTCCTCTGGCGTGCCGGCACCTGAGAGGACGGCACCGCACAGGACGCGCACAGCGTGTCTAAACCGTTTGTGAACTCCAGGTCTCGCGCACAGCTTGTAGTCTATTCAAACATCTTCGTAACGAGATTGTCAAGTGTGCTGAATATAATCCCATAAATAATTAAGTACAATACAATAATAGTCGTACTGAGGCAGGGTTAATTATTTAGTCGGCAAAGAGAGATGGTAGCCTACAACGTAAGACACAAGAAAAATCGATGTAGAACTTTTGCATTTAATACGGTATGTACTTTATATTGGACCAATCGCGAAGGTTATTTCGTTCATCGTTTCGTTTTATCCATGCAGTAAATTTAAAAGTAGATTTCGAGAAAACATTCAGTTAAAACCTAACCTAACCTAACCTAACCTAACAGCCATAAAAAATCAAGATCAAGGTAAATAAGAACAAAGCTTCTCCTATTGTAAATCGCGCCATTAAATAGGAGTCAGGTAAAAAACATAACATAATTAGATACAACGCATCGGCGACTTTTGCCGGTCGGAACTCACGTCGAGTGAGGTGTGAGTGCAGACCGTCCTCTCAGGTGCCGTGATCTGGTAAGGTTTTGACCCCTGGTGGTTCTATTAGGTTTTATGCATTATCGTGTTAATTTATATGTTAACAATTTACCTTAATATTGAAGTTGATATACATCAGCAATGGCGAGGAGGAAGGGTGCTAGACAACTCATTCCCAAGCAAATTGTACCCATCAGAACATGTCAACATATATATATATATATATATATATATATATATATATATATATATATATATATATATATATATATATATATTCCTCGACTTACGACGGGGTTAGGGACCGACGACCAGGTCGTAAGTCAAAAATAATACATAGAAAATCTAAAATGGGTCTCTTTTTCTTCTCAGCACCACGAGAACTCTCACTTTTACGCTTACCAGCCATTATAAAGGGAATAACAAACGAAAATTTTGTCAGTACACAGCGCGATCACTAACGTTGGAACTCGAAAATATGTAATTTGAAAAATATTTTATATAACTGTGGCGGTCGTATTCCAAGGTGGTCTTAAGTCGAGGAGTGTATATATATATATATATATATATATATATATATATATATATATATATATATATATATATATATATATATATATATATATATATATATATATCTTGATAAAATCACACGGGAAAATGGAAACAACGGATTTATCTTATCCACATTTTCATTGTGGATTTTCATAAAATATATATATATATATATATATATATATATATATATATATATATATATATATATATATATATATATATATATATATATATATATACAGTGACCCCTCGGTTAACGAACTCAATCCGTTCCAGAAGGTCGTTCGTTAACCGAAACCATTGTTTCAATGGGTTTTTGGGTAATTGGTTCCAGCTCACCGAAAATTTCCTAAATTCAACAAAAATGGTAGAAAGGTTCACTTACTTTGAGGTGTGTATGTAGAAGGCTCCTGGATGACGATGATGATGATGATGATGGGATTTAGAATGGGGGTGGAGGAGAAGGAAGAAGAGAAGGCATTGGGGTGGAAGAGAAGTCACCCCATGGCGCCATTTCACCCATAAAATTTTAGCTCTCTTGGTGTAATTCAAGATTATTTTCTTTAAATCAACACTGCACCGCATTATATATTGTCAATATGTAAAATATATTTCAAAATGACCAATAATTTGCTTGGAAACACAGAAAAAAAGCGTTTAGTTGAAGAGAGTCTCAAGCAAGATGTTACCTCCAGTGAAAACAGAGAGAGACTAACGCCTGTTTGCTGTGTTAAGAGGCTGGATGCCACGCATTAAACTAGTCACTTTACCGTCAATTATGTTCAATAACTGTTAAAATGACTAAAAAATTGAATATTAAACTTTTAAAATTATTGAACAGTATAAACTTCTTGATATTTACTAAAATAGTAAGGAATTTAAGCCCTAGAACCGATTAATGTATTGGCGGACTGACACTAAAGCTGGTTGCCTGGTCAGTGCAAGTGAAAACATGTTGAGGTCGGTTCGTAAGAAATTCGTTAACCGAATTTTTGTTCCTTAACCGAATTGAAGATCCTTATGGAAGGCAGTTCGTTAACCGAGGCGTTCGTTAAACGAGGGGTCACTGTATATATATATATATATATATATATATATATATATATATATATATATATATATATATATATATATATATATATATATATATATATATATATATACGTATATAATGAACGACCTCACCAGCCAGGAATCGAACCCTCGACCTACTGGGTGGGATTAGGGAACGCTACCGACCAACCCACCACAAGGACACTAAAAGCAGTCCTAGACTCTGTTATATTTCACACAAAGCCTGTTCATCGAGCTGATGGCGCCGTGAACCTCATTGGGAACTGCCCGTGCCTCGTATGTGGTGTCAGTAGCATTTTACCGAATCCAGCTGGTATCAAACACGAGGTACCATATATATACTTCATTTTTAGTCCATATAACAGAGAAGTATGTCTGTTTGTCTATACATTTGATAGCAGCTGCAGCCTTTAGAAAGTTTCAAAGCCGAAGCCAAGCCAAATCTGGCTTCAGCCTCATGTCTGCGCTACAATCACCATATAACAAGTGATATTTAGTCAAGTTGATCAAGGTTAGCTGACAAAGCCATGCAAAACAGGGTATTGTGCTTATTTCCAGTAGGGCCCTTACACCAATAGCATCTGCTAACAAGACTGAATTTTGCTCAAGTTCACTGGGGACAAATAGACTTGTCTCGCTCTACAGCAGCACAATCTCTCAGCAAATTAAATAAAAGAAAACTGTTTTTACATCTTAATTTATACTGTATTTGATAATTATGTACAATATAAGTTTAGTGTTATAAGAAAAAGTGTGTACTTTGGCATTGTTTATGGCATGTAAGCAAAGCAACTGGAATCTAGGATGACTCAATATCTTATCAAGGGGTCGAGTTTGGCTTTCTTGAGAACTTGTCTCCAATTATAAAATGCAAATCACTGTATTGTTACAGCTACCTCTCAATTTACGTGGTTGATGCGTACTTTAAAATGGCCACTTAACTCAAATACGCATAAATCAAACAATTTTCCCGTAAGAAATGAAAGGAAATGTTAGGTTGTGGAGTGGCCCCAAAACTCATTCTTGCAACAGAACCAAAGCCAGGCATTTTTGAGCCCTGCTGTAGCCGACCTAACATGGGGTAAATATATAGACTGTTACATAATTCATGTTCAGTAAAAAATTATTTTCCAGTCACTTAAGAAAAGTATACTTACATGTTCAACGAGTTTTTAGAAGGCAAGTTCATAAACGTCAGATTTAAGGGATATAATTGTTCTGGGTAAGTTAGAGGCTAGTTAACTATTTTTGGGGTTCATGTCTAATGTTAGGTTACAAGTCTAACCCAACCAGACTGAACCCAGCCTTACTTACTGTACTGTATATACATTGTGCTACTTTGTATAACCTACCTAAATTAATCTATGTGAAGTTTACCAAGTTTATTATCTGTTGAAGTTTTACTCATGAGAATTAGTATTTGTATGTTGATAACACATTTTATGTTTTTGTTTTTTTACTTTCAGATACCAAAGGGAAGTCAAATCAACAATTGCTAAGAGAAACTTCGCAAAAATACCATAATGCAGCAAGGGAAAGGAAATTTTAGGGGTAAAATGACTAGCAGTCAAGGTGGTTTGAAGAGATCAAGGAAACGGAAGAGACCTGTTGTGTGGGGAACTGAAAAGGTGAGAATATTTCTAAATGTTGCATGTTGTTTTAATGATTTTTAGGTTACCATGTTGAGGCCCAAGACAACACGTTTAGCTGTAACCAAGCCACAAGACCTTACATACCTGCATCACCATTTTTCTTTTTCTAATCAGTAGCCCAAATTTTTCACCTTTAAGAAGTTGTGGCCTAGAGAGATTTTACTGTATTTTCTTTCTAGCTTGTGCTTAGGTAGGAGAATATCGTAAATTTCTGTGTACACTGTATAGAAAGAGTCCTAGACTCGGTTCCTAAAGACTCATCTTTAACCCCTTTTAATGCACTGTACAACTGTCGTTGAACAAAATATATTATGTATACGGGTGTTCGTCGATAACCAACGCATATAGGGTGTACAGGAAATGTCGTTGGTTAGCAATTAATCCTGAAGGAGATTCCAATTGAGATCCCGTCAATGCTGTGTGCAATTACAACAGTGTGGGGTCTGTCACATGTCGTTCATTCTCTTTTGGATGACAAAATTAAATTTCAGGATTCAATATACCCATTTTTTGACTGGTTAATTACATGCTTTTGCAGATGGAATTAAGTGCAAGGTTGTTGGCAGATCAAGAAGGGCGGGCAGGTAATAGGGACAACAGAACCCTTTATGTCCGCTTTCCAAAATCATTGAGAATCTGTAAGGATACCGAGGCAAAGAATTTGGTGAAAAATGCAGTTGATGTACGCTTTCCTCGGGCAACGGCTGAAAAGTATTATACGTAAGTGAAAAACAGAGTAGGGATTCTGCCATAGTTCTTATGATGTGTAGCATGATCCAGTTTTTGTGCAAGACAAATTTGTTGAATATATCAACTGTCAAATAATTTTTTCTTTTTACAGTATACAGAAAGTATTTTTACCATTAATTAAATTTTCAGTGACCATAACTTTTTCTGCTTTGTTGCATTATTTGAAGTAGAGTATTGTACATTAGGGTTGTATTATAGTACGATTTTTTATAGTGCTTTTCATATGGTACAGTCAATAAATATACACCCCTCAGTAATACAGTATTAGGGTGTGTCATAGGAGGGAAGATCAGCTAAAACTAATGGCCCATCACTTTTTTGGTAGATTTTAGTGTATATAAACAGAAAATAATTTCAGTTTCAATATTTTGCAACCTTTTGCTAGGTAAATTTTAGCGTGAAATTTATCGGAAATCTAACGTACAGCTGCATTAGTGCATTACAATTAAATAGTGAACATTGCTTTCTGACTTCATTCTTTAACAACCCAACTAACAATATTTTTTTTTGTTTCAGATTCTGATGCATTTATAAGTTGATAATATTTGCGATTGCTGCTTGTGTCAGGACGAGGAACCAAAAATCCAGCCATCTCAGTCACTATCTTGGGTCGGGAGAGAGCTCCTGAAGTGGGAGTTGCCTACATTGAGAGATGCTTTGAGATACGGTGTTTTAATCAGGCAAATCAGTGAAAAGAACCAAAGAACTTACACAAACGAAGACATTGCCAGTGATATGACCAAAGCTGTCTTGGCACAGTACACTCTGCCTAACGCTCAGTTCAGGCCTCCAGTCATAACAAGTCAGAAGAAGATTAGTGAGAGACTGCTAGCCAGTTGGGAAAAGGCAAGAGATATCTCTCTTGGGAGAGGAAAACTTGCAGTTAAGGACAGCTTTGCCAAGCAACTGGACCAGTTATTTGACATAATTACTTGCAAGTGCCCAATTGTTCTCTGTCCTGAGTTTGGATGCGATCGTGACTGTAAATCCGAGGCCCACAGCTCCTGTATTTGCAAGCGTGAACTGAAGATTCCTGTGATCGAACTGGCATTTGTCAAAGCACAGAGAGAGAAGACTGGCAGTATAGGGGCTCTCATGATTTCTAGCCAAGATATTCCAGAGTCCAAGAGACAGGAGGCTGCCACAGAGAGACAGAAGAGGAGAAGAGTTGCCGAGGAAAAGAGACTTGAGAAGGCCCAGGGTGAGGTAAAAAAGGCCGATGATTGGAGTCAAGCTGATTCAGAGTTTAATGACTTCCCCATGGCTGATCCGAGTGCTGACCAGGAGACTGGTGACTTTGTCCCTAACCCAGAAAATAATGATCCCAAACCTTCCAGGCATAAGATTCGAAATAGGAAAGATATCCCGAGCATAGCTCTGGCCAGCATGCGACACCACACTGGTCTCAGAGAAACTGCAGAGATAGCAACAGCTGCCTGGATTGACGGTGGTTTGATAACACCTGATGATGTTCACCTGGTGATAGATCATAACAAAGTAAGGAGAGCTCAGGAGAAACTTGTCAGTAACCTAGAAGAGGAGTTTGATAAGGGGATAAGAGAAAATGGAATCAATTGTTTGTTCTTTGATGGGAGAAGGGATGACACTAAAGTGTTCATGAAAGTTGGAGATTCTGACAAGTTGTTCCCTGCCATGGTGAAGGAGGAACACTACCCTGCTGCAGTGAACCAGGAGGGAAGTATTTGTGGCATTTCACTCCAGAGAAAGATGACATCAGGAAACCAGCTGAGATAGTGGCAGATAACATTGTGAACTGGCTCAGAGAGAGGAACGTAGACCAGACCTTGCAGGCCATTGGAGGGGACAGCACCAACACGAACACAGGGTGGCAAGGGGGGGGTCATACAGTGGATAGAGCGGAAGATTGGGAGGAAACTGGTCTGGATTGTTTGTGACCTCCACACCAACGAGTTGCCACTCAGACATCTGATCCAGGAGCTGAATGGCAAGACTCTTTTAAACAACAGGTGGTCTGGTCCTCTTGGCAAGATGCTGGACTCTGCCACCGAGTTAGAAATAAATCCGAGCTTTGAAAAAATCACAGTTGGCCCTCCACTCGTTGAGCTTGCACATACTGGCATTGACGACCTGAGTACTGACCAGTACTATGGTTACATGATTTGTAGTGCCATCAAAACTGGGGTCATGCCTGATAGACTTGCTTACCTGCAGATAGGTCCAGTCTCACATTCTAGGTGGCTCACAACGGCTCTCAGGTTCTGCAGAATTTGGGTCGCTCATCATAAACTGAAAGGGAACCAGCTTCACAACCTGAGACTTATTGTCCAATTCATCGTGAGTGTCTACTTGCCAAATTGGTTCAACACCAACGTCAAGTCATCGTTCTCCGAAGGTCCGAGGCATGTTCTCTTCCAGTTTGAGCTCCTGAGGAGTCAGCCAAGGAAGGTTGTTCAGATTGTGGAGCAGACTGTGAGGAGATCTTCCTGGTATGCTCATCCCGAGGCAGTTCTGCAGACAATGCTCTGCAGTAAGGATGAGGAGGAGAAAAGAGTGGCAGTCAAAAAGATCTTGGATATGAGACTTATGAGAGGATCTGGGCATGACGAATCAGTTGGTGACGATTCCTTCAGGGTCAGGAAGACTCCTGAAGTCAATCTAGGTGCCAAGACCCTCACCTATCTCATAGATCTGGATAACATCCAGGCTGGCAGTGAGCCCCCTCTTACCTGCAGCCTCACCAATGTTCAAGTCAGAGCTTTCCTGGACAACCCCATGCATGTCCCTGCCTGGCCCTCGCACACCCAGAGTATAGAGCGTTATGTACAGCAAGTGAGCGAGGCCAGCAGTCACGTGTACAGCCAGGAGAGGAGGGAAGGCTACATCCGAGCTCAGGTGGTCAGCAGGGAGGTGATGAGTAGAAACAGAATCAAGAAAGACATGTTCTCTATGGTGTGCAGCAACACCGGTTCGTAGTAGTAAAACCGATTTTGTATTTGATAATTTTGTTTTCTAAAGGAATATTAAATTTAATAAATGTGTCAAGATCATTCGTTTCACTATTCTGGATCATTTTCATCCTAATAAATTAACCTGATGCATTTACTTTACTTTAAATAAGCTATTTAGTGGTGTTGGTAAAAGGGTGGGAATACTGAATTTTCATAAGATTTCAAGTTAAAATTTACCAAGCAGAAAATGAAAACTTTTCAAATCTGAAGATATCACATGATTCGGCACATAGAACTACATCATTAATACCATGGGCCGATTTTTCAAACTCAAAAAAAAAAATTCGCCTCCGTATGACACACCCTAATATAGTATGGTATAGTCATTCAATAATATACTATGGTGCTATCCAGTGTTGGCAACAGTGTGGAGTTGCTGTGGCGAGTGATGTGATGCTACTGCATCAAGGATGTTTGTCCCTGTCTCTATCCTTCATTTTTCCCCAATGCGGTTTTGTCAAGTCACCATCCCGAAACATGACATGAAATCGCTGATACAGTACAGTATAAGCATTACAGTATTGTACTGTGTAACAATTAAATATATGATTGAGAATAAAACTACAGGTACTTTTGCTTTTCATTAATTTTTCTATTTTTTTTTCAGGCATTGTTTTATGGAATTTAAATCTGAGAAAGAGACAATTCACATGAAGGAAAAAATTTCCAAAATGGAAGTGGAAGGGGAGCCATTCTATGTGGACTACGTTGGAATGAAGTCTAAGAACTTCAAAAAGAAGGATGTTCAGGAAGTGAATCCTCTCAAGTGAGTAATATTCGTAGCTTATTTGTCAGACTCAGAATAAAGAAGCTTATAACTTAGAATTAAATACACTTTGAAAAAAAGTTATAGTATAGGAATTGAATAACCTCTTCACTGTGTAATACAATATTATCATCACACTGGGTAATCTCAAAATACTGAGAGTAATTGCATCCTGAAATATCCTTTTTTATGATTGACGGCTGATTATGAATGATTATAATTAGAGTGCACATAGCCCACCCGGGTTACACTGCCAATAAGTGTAGCTGTGTGTGAGAGCATGTATATAAATCTTAGTTTGTAAAAGCTTAGCAATAAATCAAGCATCCACAGACATTCCCTTTATTTACTGTCATGAAATAACTATCACTTAGATTATTTCTACTAAGGTGATCTCTCTCTACAATAAGATCCTGGAATACTGTACTTGATTTTTCCTTGTTACTTCACACAAACTAGCATCACCCATAAGCAGGACATCTATCTCCCAAAACTATTTTACACCACATACGGGTATCCGCCGTTTAGTGATCGTTCGCTTAAACGATTTGAAATTTCTAGCACCCTTGGTTATTTAACGATCTGCAATTGTTTGGTTTAGTAATCTTCAACTCGCTGGGAAAATTTCAGGAGGAAAGTTGAAAAAATGGGGATTCTGTGCTCCAGGTGGGCATCTCTACTTAGCAGGCAATGTGGCTGTATATGGGTGGGTGTAGGTGTGATGAGAACATAACAGATGGTAGCGCAAAGGTAGGGGCGGTTGGGTGGACCTTACCCGATAGCATATCTGGTATGTCAAGTGCCGACTCCTGAAACTTGCTTCGGTGAATAACATCTACATACAGTGACCCCTCCGTTAACGAACTCAATCCGTTCCAGAAGGTCGTTCGTTAACCAAAACCATTGTTTCAATGGGTTTTTGGGTAATTGGTTCCAGCTCACCGAAAATTTCCTAAATTCAACAAAAATGGTAGAAAAGTTCACTTACTTTGAGGTGTGTATGTAGAAGGCTCCTGGATGATGATGATGATGGGATTTAGAATGGGTGTGGAGAAGGAAGAAGAGAAGGCATTGGGGTGGAAGAGAAGTCACCCCATGGCGCCATTTCACCCATAAAATTTTAGCTCTCTTGGTGTAATTCAAGATTATTTTCTTTAAATCAACACTGCACTGCATTATATATTGTCAATATGTAAAATATATTTCAAAATGACCAATAATTTGCTTGGAAACACAGAAAAAAAGCGTTTAGTTGAAGAAAGTCTCAAGCAAGATGTTACCTCCAGTGAAAAAAGAGAGACTAACTCCTGTTTGCTGTGTTAAGAGGCTGGATGCCGCGTATTAAACTAGTCACTTTACCTTCAATTATGTTCAATATTTGTTAAAATGACAAAAATTGAATATTAAACTTTTAAAATTATTGAATAGTATAAACTTCTTGATATTTACTAAAATAGTAAGGAATTTAAGCCCTAGAACCGATTAATGTATTGGCGGACTGATACTAAAGCTGGTTGCCCGGTCAGTGCAAGGGAAAACATGTTGAGGTCGGTCCGTAAGAACTTCGTTAACCGAATTGATCTTTATGGAGGGCAGTTCGTTAATCGAAATTACGTTAACCGAGGTGTTCGTTAAACGAGGGGTCACTGTATTTGACATTAAATAGCAAAATAAGTATATAACTATGTAAATGTAAATTTTTTATGTAAGCCATGTCTGAAACTCACTATGGCATGTTTGCTGTGTAGCAGAGGTCTCTCTCTGAGTCACATTCCATTTAGAATTGCCACATGTAAGTAAATAAAAAAAGATTGTTTGAATTAAATTTTTCTCTTTACCTACCGTATATACCCGTGTATAGCACGAGTTCTTAAGACCAAATTTTTTGGCAAAAAGTTGGGGGTCGACCTCTATATGGGTAATAGTTTCGTTAGGTTGAAAAATATTTACCAGTAACTACCAGTAAACAATGGAAACGACGCACCAACGCACCACCCGCTGTGAGTGTCGGTACAGTTGCCAGGGCAGATCTCTTGCGTCATCATAGCAAGCCCAAAGTAGCCAAATGCATGGTATGGTAACACAGGGGTATGTAAAACATAAAGTATTCATTTTTAAAAGTTTATTTATAGATACATAAATTTTTGTTAATTAAATTTGAAACATCAATCTTTGTTAAATAAATTTGAAACAAAAGAAAAATACGATACCTTATTTGTAAATATTTTCATTAAAATATTACATCACAAGTATATTTTACCTTAACTGTGCCTGAATGAATATATTCTCAGAAATAAATATGGAAATGTAATATTTTTGCTGAAATGACGTATGTATTACAGTGGAAAGTGGGATAAAATTGTGACGAAAACAATGACTTTCACTTTCTTTCGTCGTTCAAAAGATTTTACCGTAATCGCTTTTCGAATGGTTTTCAGTTAAAAAACTGTTGAATTACAATAATATTCTATCCTAATTGACTTGAATAAATACTACGATACCATATTTCTGAATATTTTCATTAAAATCCATCAAAATCATTTTCCTTGTCATCATCTGCAGCACCAAACAGCTCCTCCCAGTCCTCTCCTTGAACAGCATCGTCATATGGATCAACACCATCATCAGCCATAGGATCATCAATATCTTCATCCTCATTCACTCTCTCATTAGGCTCATAATCCCACAACAAGTCTTCTTCTGTTCCATCAAGAGCATTCGAAATTCCACATTTCTTAAAAGATTTCACCACAATTTCTGGTCTGATTGCATCCCAGGCCTCTACAATCCATTCACATAATGTTGCTAGTGATGGAGCTTGGATGTTGCCTCCCTTTGTGTATGTCTTATCGCCTTCTATCATCCAGTTGTTCCACTTCACTCTTACCGCATCTTTAAATGGTTTGTTTATGGAAACATCCAGTGGTTGGACAAGACTTATTAATCCACCAGGAATCACAGCTGTAACAGTGTTTTCCTTCCTAATCCCAGCAGTAACACTGTCAACAAGATGTGACCGAAACATATCCCACACAAGAAGACTTTTTTCTTTGCGCAGTCCCCCTGGTCTAAAGTTCCAGACTTTTTTAAGCCATATTTGTATGCCGCCTTCATCCATCCATCCTTTCTCGTGCACATGGATGATTAAAAAAATGCTGTCTGACTTGCAACACTGTTGGTAGGGTCAGGTGGTTCTAACGGCACCTGCCAGGACCCGGTAATCAAATTCATAACAGTGTCTAACCTCAATTACTGTAGTTTATCTGATGTAGGCAATATGAAGTAAAAAATACCAGTTAAAGTGAGAAATTGGAAGAGAATAAACAAGAAAGATGTCGTTGGGCTATTTTTGGTAGGGCTGAGGGAGAGAGTACCAGCTGTTTGGTCTTTTTTGGCGGGAGAGTCACGCAAATAATCGTAGTACTGGTACAGTGGGGTATGCTATAACGAATCTAATTGGTTCTAGAACCTTGTTCGTTATAGCATTCATTCGTTATAGGATTAATCCGTTCCAGGCCCCCAAATACAACCACTTAACACTGAAATATATAATATAAAATTGTAAAAATTGTAAAAAAGTGCATAAATATGCATCTAAATCCCAAAATAAAGAATATAATTAATACTTGTAATAAAAAAACAATAAATTAGTAAAAAAAAAAAAAAAAAAAAAAAAAAAATGTTCGTTTTAGGAGTTTCGTTCGTTATAGCATTCTCAATTTTATAGGTAAAACCGTTCGTTATAGGAATATTCGTAGTAGGATCCATTCGTTATAGCATACCCCACTGTATTTGTTTGGTGTCTCCTGTATTTTTAAAAATGAATACTTGTAAATTAAAACTACCGTAACATTGTATTATATACAAACTTGTCATATTTCTGGAAAATAAGAAGCAAGAAAATAAGAATATACCGGTAAACACAATTTCAACGTACGCTAAAATTAAAAGCTGCTTAAGAAGGGCCGATGCAAACACAAAGCCTCCGCGACCAGGGCTCTGCCGTATCAGTTAGACAGTACACGTGTTTTTCGAATCGTTTTCAGTTAAAAAACTGTTACATCACAAGTGAATTAGGATAGAATATTATTGTAATACAACAGTTTTTAACTGAAAACCATTCAAAAAGCGATTACGGTAACCTCTTTTCAACGAAAGAAAGCGAGTCATTGTTTTTGTCACGATTTTTTCCCACTTTCCACTATAATACGTACGTCATTTCAGCAAAAATATTACATTTCCATATTCTCAGAAATAAATAGTAGTTTTGCTGAAACGTGATGTATTTCAATGTAAATTAGGATAAACTATATGACGAAAACAAAAGACTTTACCAAACCTTCCGATGTTCAAGATATGTTACTCGTT
Organism: Homarus gammarus; assembly: GCA_958450375.1. Classification (NCBI taxonomy): domain Eukaryota; kingdom Metazoa; phylum Arthropoda; class Malacostraca; order Decapoda; family Nephropidae; genus Homarus; species Homarus gammarus. The sequence continues at coordinate 1,132,659 of CAUDMG010002285.1, read as the reverse complement.
TTTTTAATAGTTTTCGGTTAAAATACTGTTATATTAGAGATATTCTATTCATACTGTGGTTGATATAATACATTCACGGAAATGTAATATTTTTTGCTGAAATGACGTACGTATTTCAGTGGAAAGTGGGATAAAATTGTGACGAAAACAATGACTTGCTTTTTTTTCTTTCAAAATATGTTACCGTAATCGCTTTTCGAATGGTTTTCAGTTAAATAACTATTGTATTACAATAATATTCCCTCCTAATTGACTTGAATAAATACTTGAATGGAAATATACAATATTTTTGTTGAAACTACCCACATTTCAGTGTAAAGTGTCGTAATAATAAATGGTAAACAAGTTTATAGGACGTAGTGTTTTTCTGTTTTGTTGTTCCTTTACCCTCAAAAACTTGGGTCGACCTATAAACGAGGAATATCATAAATTAACGATTTCTTGGTCAAAAAATCGGGGTCGACCTATATACGAAGGGGGGTTATAGACGAGTATATACGGTACCTATCCAGTATTCTGGGGTCTATAAAAAAAAGTAAGTGGTATAAATAAATGCCTAGTGTGATATGTCTCCCGGCCCACTTAGATTGTGACAACGTTGGATTTTCAAGGCCAACACTAAACCACTTGGAAAGGAGACGTTGTATAAGATATTACCTATGAAGCAGCCAACCTAAATTTTAGAAAGGATTTTAGAAACCTTTACAGTATTTAGCTTTTCCAGCAAAAATAAAAATATTTTTGGGTAACCAGGGCCGGTATACACAAAACTTTTAAGTGCTCGCAAACAGTTGTTAAGGTTGACATTTTCCTGTTAAGCACTAATACTGTAGTACATGCACAAAACTTTTAAGGGCCTTAATAGTTCTGTTAAGTTAAAAGACCTCGGGAGCACTTTTAACTCCCGTTATAATCGTCTGTTTGTTGATACCCTGGCGAACCAACATCATCAGCGGTGGCAACCCATTTATCGGGAAAGGAGAGATATATTTAATGAATATAGTGATTCTGAACTAATCATGCGATACCGACTGGACCGTGCAGGTATCATGGAGGTGACTGATTTAGTGAGGGAAACACTACAAAGTATAACTGGGAGGAATAGGGCACTAACTCTAGAGATGAAAGTGACCCTAACCTTGAGTTATGCAACTGTGTAACTGTGATGATTTGGGAATCACTCAGCCTACTATCAGCCGTACTATAACTCAGACACTGAATGCACTAACTGAACCAAACATTTTTTGTCAGTTTGTGAAGTTCCCACTCACCCAGAGAGAAATTCAAAGAAAGCAAGCTGAATTGGTGGGTTCCCGGTGTGGGTGCGATTGATGGCACACACATACATACATAAAGATTGTGGCTCCTATTGTAAATGAACATTTATATGTTAACAGGAAATGCTACCATAGCATAAATGTACAATTACAGTAGTGTCTAATGCTACATACAAAATATTGGACATTGTGGCAAGGTGGCCTGGTTCAGTGCATGATGCACGAATTTTTTTCTTTATTATTGAGGAAAGGCTTGAAGCGGCCATTCAATATTAACGTTTTTTATTTCAATGGCCTCCACCAATAATAAAGTCTGGTTTGCTGTCTAGTTGGGCTAACCTTTCTATCGTGGGGTTGAGGCTTCCATTTCCATGATGTTCAACTTGTCTGCTCCTTCAATAACACATGTGTTTACAAGCAGCACGGCAAGGCCAAGCCACCGATCTCTCTCCTTGGTTAATATGTCCTCCTTCAAACAGCATAGATTAGATTTTTATTTAATTTTAATGAACAAAATGTAAATATTGAAATTAATCTTCATAATTTTATTGAGGTTATTCAGCCATAAGACCATTTTATATGATGAACTCCTGCTATCCTTAGTGCTGTTTAGCGGTACTTAACAAACAAACTATTTCTGCGGTAAAAGTTTGCTTGTTAAGCTTTGTGTATAACTTTTAAATTTTACTGCTAGCTAACAGAACTATTTGTTATTAGCATAAGAGTTTTGTGTATACCGGCCCAGGTTTATTAAATGAAAACCTCGTATTGTAGGGGTATAATACCAGTATGCTGCCTACCAACCCAGGCCATTACCACACTAGTGTTTACCCTGACTTTGAACATTGCGACTTGTTCCGTTATATTGCCTTTTGCTGTTATTGTTGTGACTTTGGCGTGTTATTGAGTACTATACAGACTGTTCATTACCCTGCACTATTGTGTACTAAAGTGATTGCTGCTACCTCCCCCTCTGCTTTTGTTGGCTAATTGCAGACCAGGTAAGAACTGTTTATTGTATTCCCTTCATGTTTTGGACCTTATGATATTTTTTTTCTTTGCACATTCTGTATGAATGAATGAGTGTGCATGTAACAGAGTACACAAAAATTTAGAAAATTAAGTACTATATCTACCCAAAATTAAGAGTTGAACAATAACATAGCTCACAGATCAGCCTCACTCATATTGAGTGCTACTGGGTGGCGAGTCGGTCAGCCGGCGACTCAGCTACACAATTACGTGCCATCTCCACAGATATTATTCCTTGTTATCCTTTATTTAAGATATTATTTCTCGTTTCTGTTTGCTCAGAGATCAAATCACTTAGCGATCTGTTTTTCAGGAACTCATCCTGATCATTAAATGACACATCCCTGTATACTTTGATGGGTAAACAAATACTGCCAATGTACAATACAGAAGTCCAAGTTTAACATTGCCCCTGATAACGGTGTTTTGTTATAACATCGCTACTCTTTAGATACCAATAATTTGGTTAACGTCCCGACGACTCAATATAATGTTGTTTTTAGAATTGTCAAGGACTACTTTTTTACTGCGCCTAACCCTCTCTCTCGTCTTGCGGAGCTACACTCACTCGTCTTGGCACGCTACCTCTCACTCACAGAACGTCAAGGTGTCCCCAAGCACTTCCAGTCTTTGTTAGGTTTCCACAGCGTTCGTGTGTGTTTAAGTGTTTTTGCTCTTGATACTGAACTCTAACAATTCAAAATGGCTTCCAAGCACCCATCAAGTGCTATTGATGCAAGTGTTGTGAATAAGCAATGTAATACCATTAGCCCTGCTACAAGAATGGAGGTTTTAAACCATTTTGAAAAAGAGGAACGTGCGGTGGACATAGCTGCTGCTCTAGGTCTTAACCCCGACAACAGTGTGTACTATCCGAACCAAAGCCAACAAGATTAAGGTTAATGCTGGAAGTGGTAATATATTCTTTAAAAATGCCATTGAATTTCAGTCCATGTAATGTATTTCATGGGGCAAAGGGAGGCTCAGGAACGTAACTCCCTTAGTGTATCGATTTTTTATGGGAAAATTGATTCCGTTAACATTGCGGTTTTCAGGAACGGAACCACGACATTAGCGAGGACTTGCTGTACTGGTACAGTATTAAAAATTATTGTAGTTTATATTTATATGTAATGCATTAGCTGCGCAGAATATACAGGTACAGTATTTACATTCTGTTATTATTGTCTTAATCGTGATGGAAATTATAGAGGTGATGGGAGGCTGGGAACATAACCTACCTATTTCTTAATTTTTTTATGGGAAAAATTTATCCACTTAATGTCGTTTCACATAACGCAGTGATTTACAGGAACATAACCATGACGTTAACAGAGGACTTACTGTATGCATCAAGGCTAAAATAATGTACCTTAGAAAGTACATCTTTGTGTGTTAAATTGGTTGATGAATAAATTAATAGTAATATCTTTTCTCCGCAGATTGTATGTTGGGAACCTTCCAGAAAGTGCCACCCGTACTGACCTTAGGAATAGCTTCCATTCTTCAGTACGCATTGACTATACAAGGAATTGCAAGAAAAACAAAAAAAATAGGTAATATGAAAGTTTTTGTTTATTTATTCTTAGGAAAAAAGAAAACTAATTTTATTTTTGTATATATTTTTTTTTTATTCCTGTATTATTTTATTTTTTGTGTTTTATCTCGGAAGTGGATTGAGTGACATTGGTTGCCCATTTCTCTCCACCATTGAAAGTTAACCCTTAAGCCCCAGGTTAGGGTACTTTACAAAGTTTATTGGGATTTTGATTTTTCTGTGCAGTCAAAATCTGAATCTTCCACCCTCAAAAAAAAACCTGGATCAGCCCCTGTAAGTGGTGAACTATGTCACCCTAAAGATCTTTTGGGGGGATTTTGGTGTGACAGGGCAGAGCAACCAATTCAATTCAATGTCTGAAAGTTAAACCCAGGTTAACAGTTCAGGAATCATGACTATTCTTCTGTGGGTACCTGGTTATGGGTTCAGTAATGAAATAGGATTTCAGGGGCTCTCCTTCATTTCTGCAATTATTATTTACTTTCAGATTTGCTTTCATCACCTACCCAACTCCAGCAGAAGCATTGAGAGTATTTAATATGTCTAAAAATCGCAAAATTAATGGCGAGGAAGTATTAGTAATGTTTGCAAAGTCAAGGGTGAAGGAAAATACCGAGAATGGAGGTGGAAAATCTCCCATGAAGAAATTAAAGGTAAGATACAACTAAGTTACTGGTACAGTACTTGTAATGCATTAATGTAAATAGGAGAATTTAACATATAGTTTTCATAAAAAAAACTTCTCAACATTATATAGTTAAAATTAAAACACAAAACAATTCCAGGATATTTTATTGAAAGAAACTTGTCGAGACTATATTCAGGATCATTACAGTACTAAATTCATCACAACCACAGTTAGAATGATTGCTATGGATAAAAGATTATAATGTACACTTTTTTGCTTGCCATAAATTTTTACACACGGCCAGATGTACAGAACAAATAAATGGAGGGGCCGGACCTGAGTGTGTTAAGAATGTATAGTGTACTTGACAGATGAGTCATCTGTCTGTTGTCATGTTTAACGTGTACTTCAGAGCAAACTAAAGAACTGATTTGTTTTAATTAATACAGTATACAACTTTGTTTGCTGTGTACAGTACTTTACCGGATTTCTGTCAAACTGATACTATTTTCCCATTGTCTAATGATAAATGCATTCCTAGGGAAAAATTTTCTGGTCCAAAACTTCATAATTTATTACATTTTTAAACACATTTACATAAAACAAAATTTTTAATCACGTTTAAAAATCAAATGGTACTCGAGGCAATAAACTGCAGAAATAGATCTACATCATTTTAAAAATTGTGAAGTGCTAGGAGCAATGAGCATCCCATTTCCCCCTCGTGTTGACTAGCATGAGTCGTGGCCTTGCTTCCCCTTACCAGAGTGAAATTGGCATTTGCGATATATTGTTAGATGAAAAAGTCTAATATAATTTACTAATACTGTACGTATATACCTGTATTGACCCGAGTGCGATTCAGAACTTGAAATAATATCTGAACATCAGTAAATTACTTTAGAGCAACAGTGTACGTATATTACCATTAACAGGATGCGTACTGTTGTTGCCACACACACTTTCAAATTTGTATTTTTTTCATACAGGGTATATCTGAATTTGAAAAGCTTTCACAGTTGCTTGATAACATATCATTTAAAGTACGGGGGGTGGGCTCGGGTTACGAACGGGGACTGTTCCTCAGGATGTTCTTAAGTTGGATTTGTGCGCAAGTCAGAACACATGCTACTTGCTTACCGTACTTACAGAACAATGTTTAAAATCCCACTATATAATAGCCTAAGTCTTCATATACAACTAAAGCCACTTAATATAAGACAAAAGAAATAGAGTGACAAAATACATTAAATGGAAGTAAAAAATGAGTCATCAGGTAAATAAAATACTACGTATACAAATCGATCTTATCTAAGTTAGTTTATGGTGGCATGTCCTGTTTACTGTAGGCCTGATCCTGAAGTGACTTACTGCTGGCCAGAGGGAAGCATTTATTTGATTTACAGGGTCATGGAGTCTGTCCTCTCATGAACAAGAACACCTTTTCCCCTCATGTCCCTTGTTGGGTCAGATCTTTATCTCGTTTCATTACTATAGGGTGGGTCAACTTAGGTAGGTGTACACCTTCTTCATTAGTTACTGCTATGTGTGTTGTTGTTCTTCTGGACTAAGACAGCTGTGGTCTGATAGACAATCATTATAACTGTGTACTGTATCCACACTGTCCCTAATGGGCAGTCATGCTTGTGGGATCCTCTTTCACAGAGGAGAAACTGAAAAATTGTACTGTAAATCTGTAATAATGAAATACAGTGGTATCTTGATACAGTAATTAATGAAATACAAATTCACATTTTTTTATTTCACGGGTATCCTTTTTACTACCTCTTTTTTTTTTAATTTAGCTGTCAAATATTCATAATTCACAGTTGAATGCTGACTGCTGCAGTGTTTGGTTACATTAGAAACCTTAAAAGTTGTGGGAATATCCTTTCACTGCTTTAATTTGACTTAGAAGTAAAGAAAATATATTATAAATATCACTTCAATCAGGGTGGTTGGTTGGTGGACTGGGCTTTCCCCCCCCCCCCCCCCTCTACCCTTTCCCAAGTGTCATGCTGACACTTTGCCTCAGACCTTCTTACCACAACATTATATAATTTTACCATAATTCCCATATTATTAAGGTTCCTTTGTTACCTGGTCACAGTCAGCCTGGTGCCTATCTGTCTCCTTGTTGGTGTATTGGCATAACCCACAGGAAATTGTGAGAAGGAAAGGAGCTGTTTGGTGTTTATTAAAGCACTTTTGGAACAGTTTTGGGGTATTTCTTGGTCTTTGGAACCAAATTAATTATTTTAATTTAAAAGAATTTAACATTCTTGATTTAATAATTCAATATGTTGTCTGGTACTTGACCCACCAATTACGAAGACTCCACCGTATTTACACTGTACAATTAAATCTTGTAACAATACAAATTTAAGTTTCTCAGAAAGCGGAAGCATTTTGTTGTAAATGTAATAGGTTTAAAAACTTAAGGATTTTATATATAAAGCTTCATACAGAAATAAAATATATGAGATTGTTCTGCTTAAAGGTACATACAATACTAAGTAAATCCCCTAATGAGAGCTTTGGGTTTAGCGTTATAGGTAACTGAATGGAAATTCATTGGGGGTTCAAATCTGTTCTGAAATAGAAATTTTTAGTATATATGAATGTAGGGTTTAATAACATGTAGAATATTTTCTCTATAAAGGTTAACGAAGTAGCAAGTAAACAACAAGATTCAGAGGAGCAGGAAGAAAATGGAGGTGAAGAGGAAGATGATGATGAGGAGGTGGAGGAAAAGGAAGAAAATGGTGGTGAAGAAGACGATGATGATGAGGAGGAAGATGAAGATGAAGAGGCGGAGGATGAAGATGAAGAGGAGGAAGGGGATGATGTTGAAGAGATTGATGTTGATGAGGAAGAGGAGGATGATGAGAATGATGATGATGATGAGAATGATGATGATGGTGATGAGGATGTAGGTAAGTAACAAGCAGATAAGTATATTATGAGATTGATTAAGAGAAAGATCATGAAGATTACAGGATAGGAGACTGAAATATTGTAATATGATCTGAATGTTTGTACAAGCGCAGTACTACTAGTTGTGGCGAGAGTATTTTGTCAACGACTACATATATGTGATGATCAGGTCTTTTAGAATGTATTAGAGGTTTTTGATGAAAACAAGATTCATGTTGTGGTCAGTGAATTTTGTATTTAACTCAATGTTTGTTTGTATTAATAATAAGTAAAATAAATTACTTATTTGGGGTGTTTTGTGATGTGAAGGAAATCTAAAATTTTTAATGTTATTGGTATTTCAGTATAAGTCATATAAATAAAATGAAAGAATTCAAACATGTATGTATACATTTTATTAGTGAAGCTTCCAAATGTCTATTGTGACCATAGTGTTTTTACCAAGATATATATATATATATATATATATATATATATATATATATATATATATATATATATATATATATATATATATATATATATATTTCATTAGCCCAATAAAGCACGCGGACTTCTACATACAATCAACACCTCAACCCGCCAGGATTCGAACCCACGGCCCACAAGCCTATGACTGTGACCGGGGAACGCGAACCGCTGGACCACCAGGATGCTAAAAGCAGTCCTAGACTTTGTTATATTTCACACAAAGCTTTGTGTGAAATATATATATATATATATATATATATATATATATATATATATATATATATATATATATATATATATATACATACATATATATACATACATACACACACAGTGGTCCCTCCATTAACGAACAAAACTTAAATTAACGAAAGCCTTACGAGAAACACGCTTTGTTGTGCACATCAGCTGATTGGCTATTCCGCCAATACAGTAATTGGTTCTATGTTTACTTTCGTTTCTAGTGGAGTAAATATCAAGAAAGTTTGTCTCTTGAATATTTTTGCATTTTTTATATTAAAATTATTGGTCATTCTAATGTAATTAACATATTGATAATGTATACAGTACAGGGAACAGTTTTTGTGTGCCAATCAGCTGATCGAATCACCCACCAACGCTTCTCAGTTTAACTTTGTTTACAGTGGAGTGAACATCCAGTTTGTTGGTCTCTTGAATATTTTTGCATTTTTACATTAAAATTATTGGTCATTCTGAAATTTAGTTTACATGTTGATAATATACAGTGCAGAAATTCTTATGATACATGAAGAAGGCATTAGAACCAATGCTTTCTGTAAAGAATATGGCATGTCATCATTGACTGCCTCTACAATCAGCTGTTTGATATGTAAACAAAGCTGCCGGGAATACACATCACAAAGTAAGTTAAAATATTGTATTCTATTGTTTTTTATTTATTGTTATACAGTATACTGTATAGTACAGTACTGTATTTAGTTTATGTTTAATGTTTTGTTAATTCTATTACCTGTATACAGTACTTTGAATGTACTTTTTCTGTGAATTGGAACCAATTACCCAATATCCCATTGAAATATCAGATTCAGTTAACGAAATTTTCGGTTAACGAATGACTCTGTGGACCCCATTGTGTTTGTTAATCGTGGGACCACTGTATTTGCAATTATATGTCACCGTTCATTGCACGGTACACAGCAGCTAATAATGTGTCAAACAAGTGCCCCATCTTGTTTTATAATGCCCCTTACCACCCACACACTATGGTTGACTGGTGTGACAACATACAAGTTATGTTTTTGCCACCAAGCACCACTGTACTGTTCCAGCCCTTTGATCAAGGCGTAATAGCCATATTCAAGGCTTACTACACACTCCTTGTGATGATGCAGCTGGTGGCAGAAACAGACTGTTGTGGATTGTCTGTACGAGACTTCTGGAAGACTTACAACATTAAGAAAGGTCTTGACAACATCACACAGTCCTGGGAGGAAATGTCACAGCTTCACCCATGCACCAGATGTCCCTGAGGTCATCAAGACAATGGACGAGTTGACGGTTCTGGGTAAACACAAGAAATACACTGCCACGTTTGGAGAGTGATACGGTATATATAGTTTGCATTAAAAGTTTGAAGTCCTGCTATAATAGTCGAGATAAGTTTATTTCTATAGAAACAGGGCCGCCATTTGCAATGATGTCACCACTTATCCTGCAGATGATGCACGGTTGGAGATACAAGTCAATTGAGAAGTAATGACAATGTCTGAACTTTGTTTTGAGAATGCCTGATGCTCAGTAAACATGACAATATAGTGCTGTTATTGTTTTGATGATTCACTAATGAACCACTGGGAATATCCTCATTTATATTAATTAATGGGTTTAATTTACTCTAACTACCATAAGTATTTGGATGCTTAGATTCGAAACTGGGTTTTTTGAGGGCCCAGGTCTTGAAAAATAACCTCTCTCACTTTCCACATCTCAGTAAATGTGATCCATCACAAAATGTCTTACAAATAATCTCAGAACACCTCTCCAACCTCCATGATGACCTGAGCGACAGATTCATTGATCTGAAACATATCAACTTCCCTTCTTGGATTGCTCAGCCATTTCTCTTTAACTGGAAAAATAATGACTGCCTGGCTAAAATGGAGTCTGATCAGATCGACGAGCTAATGGACATGCAAAATGATGACAGTATGAAACCGATCCATGCTTCATAACAACACTTCATGTGGCTGGATCCCCAAGTTGTTGCCAAATATAAAAAATTAGCTACAGAGGCTCAGCAAGTGCTTGGTTGAATGTGCCTTTAGTGCTGTTATGAATATGTTGACTAAAAAACGAGGACGTCTCATCATTTGTGAGCGTTGTGACCTTCGAGCAAAACTAACTGGATTTGTTCCTCGGTTTTCTAGTTTAGTTTCTCTGCACGCAGGCCAAAATGGGCATTAAATCAAATAGAAGTTTTATGATCCATTGAAATAAGGATTTCTTTTTTCATTTGGTGGCGATTAATAAAGCAATTTAGTTTCATAAATTGTTTCAATAATTACCACTGTAAAAGTATAATGGTGAAAATATTACTAGATGACAATTCAAAATGGGGGAGGAATTGAGGAAATCCGGGATCGCAAAGGGAGGAACGTGACCTGGGACTCTGAGAACCACCGGTCTGGACAATGCGTCGTCAACCACATTCGCTCGTCCCGGTAAGTGTTTAAAGTTGGGTTCGAATTCTTGAATGGTCAAGTACCAACGTGCAAGTCTGCCTGAGAGGTTCTTTCCATGGAATAACTCCGTTACTGCTGCATGATCCGTATAGACTGTTATTTGATAACCAAATATCACATCTCTGAATTTCTTTAATGACCAGACAACAGCTAACGCCTCTACATGAGTTACTGAATAGCGTGTTTCTGCATCATTATGTTTACGGCTTGCATAAGCAATTACTCTATTTTTCCCTCTAGTATAATCAGGGAATGCCAATACTGGTGCATTGGTCAATGCTTCCTTTAATGCATTGAAACTGTTTTCCTGTTCAATGTTCCAAACAAATGTTGCATCTTTTTTTTTAGTAATTTTGTCAGCGGGGTGGCTAACTTAGTATACCCGTGAATGAATGAGCGATAGTAGCCGGAAAGTCCGAGGAAACTACGCACTTTGTCTACATTTGTAGGACACGGAAATCGGTCAACTGCTTTAACCTTGCAGTCCATAGTATGGATGCTGTTTCCATAAACTACGTGTCCAAGGAATTGAACTTTAGATTTGAGAAATTCACATTTAGAGAGCTTAATTTTCAAACCTGCTTTATGAAGTCTTTTAAACACTTCGCGTAATTTGACAAGATGACTGTTTACATCTTTGCTTACAATAATCAAATATCTAGATAGGCATAAACTGTATTGCCAATCATTCCTGCAAACAGTGTATTAATCATTTGTTGAAATGTTAATGGCGCATTTCGTAGTCCGAATGGCATTCTTAAAAATTCAAACTGTCCCAATGGAGTGCTGAATGCAGTCACCTCGCAGGATTTCTCGTTACGAGGAATTTGCCAATACCCGCTAAGAAGATCGAGGTTACTAAAAACTGCGTTGTCTTTTCCCAAGGATTGCAACAAATTACTCAGAACAGGCATCGGGTACTTAGCCGGTATAGTTGCTTCATTGACTCGTCTATAAGTCAATAACAGGTCGTCATCCTCCATCTTTCTTTGGAACTAGAAAAAGAGAATTCCAAGGGGATGACGAATGTGTGATTACTATCTGTTCAATCATATCTTTAACCATGTCCTCAACTATGGGCCGTTGGCTATGGGGTACTCTATAAGCTGGTATGTAGACAGGGTTAGTGTCTGGTTTTAAAGATGTGTGGTGTGAGGTTAATTTTGTTTGACCTCACGGTTCCCCAGGTAATACTACTATGTCAGGATAGTCAGCTAGTAACTAGTTTACTTTTGCCTTGGAGATGGTCAATCACCTTGACCTGTGGAGTTATTTGATCGAACTTCTCCTGCCTGGTTTGTTCTTGCGTTGGTGTAACGCTACCAATTAGTAATTGATTAGGCTGTGCAACAACATTAGTATGATATACCAGGAAATCACAAAGACAACATCTGTTTTTCAAGATTTTGGAGCTGCCAGTTCTATTAAGAACAAGGATATTTGTTAAACCACCTGGTCTAATTGTGCTCAAGGTAGACTCAAATGATAGACCTTTAATCTTGGACACTTTCGCTAAGACAGACTACGTCAGTACCAGTGTGAACATCTGGCAACCGGACAGTAGCTCTGGTTATTTCCTCATTCTGAAAATGTTGAGTACCTGTTAGGACTGCAGGTACTATGATCCAATCTCTAGCAAGTTTGGGCTCGTGGACAACCTTCCTCATACCGGTTGAGTTAGTTATCACTTTCACATTTGTGCTGAGCATTGGATGTGAATTTTGCATAGCATGGTATGTAGTGCTATTAAATGTCAACTAGGCAGGACATCTATATTATTTTGTTTTAGTGTTTGAAGACCTAATAATCCATCAGCTGGCAGAGAAAAATCTTTTACTATATAAAACTCTGCTAGAAAGGTTTCACTGGAATCACAAAAACATATAGGTATTGTAATGACTCCCATAATAACTAAATGTTGGCCTGATACTCCGGAGAGATCGACATCAGTTGGTCTTATTTGCCATTTATTGTCAGGAGAACGTCGATTCAATTCAGTAAATGCCGTTAACGAGATAACATTAGCGCACGCTCCTGTATCTATGTCTAAGGAGAGCTTGGTGTTACCTATACTCACTGGTACTGTCAATACTTCCACTTTACTTAGTGCAGCGATCAATGAAGCTGTCATGGAAGCATTGCTAGTTATATGTGATCTTATTCCAGGTCGTGTTGGACATGGCGCAAATCTTCCCCCGACGGATTTTGAATTTTAGGCCGTGGATTGCGCTCTTGATAATCCTGCCTTTGGTCTTGGTAGTCCTGCCTGTATTGACGCAGAGTTACACAATCCTCTGAACTGTGTGATCTACATTGATGTAGTAAACACCACTGGTCACTTTTGTGTTCTGCAGCATTGTATGTCCTGCTTACTGCACTTGAATTTAACTTTTGATTTTGGTTTTGATTTTTGAAGTTGCTTTTCTTGGCTTTGTAAAGCTGATAAGTATTACCGTCTTGTTTTGCATAGTAACAGTCTTCAGTCGTATGATTCTGTTTCTTGCAAATTTTACAGACAGTTTTTTGTTTAGGTTTGGTACCTGTTTCTTTCTGAACCTTAATTGGTGCTGTTGCCACCGGTGCAATGGTTCTAACAAAAGGTGTGCATGGGGCTTTCTGTACTATCTTTTCTGCATAATCTGTGAGTTCGTCTGACTGGGGGTAATTTTCTTTTGAGCTTGCTTAAACTCTACTTCTTGAAGAAGAAATATAAATTGGATATACTCGACAAGACGAAACACTTGTTCCTCACTCATTTTACGGTCCTTGTCAAACCAATCAGAGCCGGAGAAGTGTGCTTTCACATCGTTATAAGCTTCCCCCGCTATAGACTGTGCCACAAAGATATCCTGTTTTTTGATTCGCGATGCGGTTCTGTTTACCATTCTAAAAACCCATGAAAGATGACCGTCAACTCCTCCCTGATCAAAGAAGCGTACCAAATTTCTATTGAACACATCATATTTTGATCGAGTAAAAGCCGTAGCATTCATTAGGTAACTTGCGCGACACCTCGGTTTAATATGACCACGGACGAATGCTTTACGATCCTCGTCATCTCGGACATTATTATGTCTCATCACATCTCACATGCTCAGAGAAATGCTAATACATTATAATTAGGATCTTCCCCTGTGAAGTCTCGGTTTCGATCATGCTGTGGTAGTATTTTCCACACATTAGTTGCTTACGTCACTGGGTTAGTCATGTTAGTGTTTAGAGGCTTACTAGTTAATTGAAATACTGGTAAATTACTAGTGCATGCATTAGAAGGTACCAATACACTGTCAGAGGTAGGTTCACTATACAGAGGTGTAGTGTCGTAAGAACGTCCTGACCTAAGTTGTGTAAATAATAATTCGTTATTTGTTTTATCTATGACTTCTATTGAAGTGTTTACTGTTAGTTCAGGTTCAATGACTTGTAATTCATGCGCACCTTCGAGTTCACATGTGTCAATGTTAACTGTGTCATGAGGTACAGTGTCACTTGAATCACTATCTAAGTTTTCATTAGGGTTTACAACTTGTTGATCGTTAAAAATATATAAATGATCCATAAATGTTTCTTAGATTTAAATGTTTAATAACTTTGCCAATCCATTCACAGTAAGGTAATGTGACTTGTAATTTTTGTAATAATTAATTGGATAAGTTATTTTTCCATTAATTGTTACAAGGCACTTGATAAATAATAATCTATCACGATGTCTACCTTGTGAAGATATGTTTTAAATTATATATGAGATGTGTATATATAACTAATGATTGTTTGTGAAATACCTACTACCATAGAGATGATTGTAGTTTCTCGGAGAAGTCCTCTTGTTTACATCTGATCAGCTGGGATGGGTGGATGACGTAGTATTCCAGATGACATCACTGTTGGGACTCCCATACCACACATATCTGCTCTGGTAAAGGTCGATAGGTCGAGGTCAATAGGTCGATGAGGTTGATAGGTAATACCATGAGAAAATACCACTGGGTCTCTGCTATCACCGCCTGTCGAGTTGTTTATGGCTCTTGTGACCACCCCATAAACTTGTCCTCAGGGTTTTCTGTTGGTTTGGCCTTGTTCTTATGTTACCACTTAAGAGTTAGTGTTACCACTTGTACTGGTACACAGTTAAGGTAACTTGTTATTTGTTACTTGTAGTAGTCACTGTTACTTTTTGTGTTATAAGTACTTTCTGGTACTTATAAAGTTTATCTCTCTCTATTCACTAGAAATCACTGTGTACATATTTTTTTTTATAACTGGAACTCTGAAGCACTGATTAAGTTGAGTGTAGGTTCATTTTCACTGCTGCCACCATTGTTTTAGCTGTGGTATGATATCGAACTATCTCACTTGTTAACACTTGCCTGAATGAGTGTAGGTTAGTTGCTGGTACCTTTGATGCAGCTGAGTGAGATATCAGGTAATCGTACGGCATGTCACCTTTGATGCAGTCGTAGATTGGTTGATAGTCGAAATCGTCACAGCTGTCCTGGGTTGTACTTGTAATTATCTTAGCTTGAAAGTCAAACAAGACACACAGGTAATGTTCTCTTCACTCGTCATTACTTGGTTTAATGTAAACACATGTGGTGATTTTCTAGTTATATTGGGTAGTCATGTCTACAATTATTTGGTATTGACAGACTAATGAGCTATTATCTTGTAATTAGCTGATATAATTAGACAGGTACAGCCTGGAGAGCTGGTCTCACGACACGACTTTAGAGTATCGTGTCTAGCTGTGAACTGGGGAAACTGACTGTCCTCTCTTGAGTCTGGTGCCTGGTGGTCGGAGAGTAACCGATCCTTCAACACAGACATTTGTCTAAACAAGCCTACTCACACACGGAGGGTTGAGAGTGTAGATTTATGAGCTGTACGCCCGAGAAGGTGTGAAAGAACAAATGTTTATGGGCTATCCACCCTGGGAGGTGTGACAGAACAAATGCTTATGTAGCTGTATGCTCAATAGTCTGGGTGATAGAATGTATATAATGAATATATGTCCTTAGCTCATATTTATATAATATTAATGTGACAGAGGCTAATACACACCTGCTGCTGCCACCACCACCACCACAGTCCTGTCACCTGAGAACTCTGGCAGTCATCACAGTGCCTCAAGTGAAGAGGCAGATGATCCTGCCCCTAGCAATAAGTAAATAGGTTTTAAGTAACGGTTCCTTTAGCCACGGAGAGGAACAACCACTGCACCTGTTGCTTTCAACATGGATTTGGTGAGTACCGTAACACTATTTGTGCCGCTGTGTTTTACATGTTTTATTGTTTTTATCTACAGTACTGTACTTTGATGTGTTGCAATTATTTTGTCAGAGATTAGTACAGTACAGTACATTATTCTATCACAAAGCTTGGTACAGGAACACATCCCCTCTTTACATTAATTTATA
Source organism: Homarus gammarus (assembly GCA_958450375.1). Lineage (NCBI taxonomy): Eukaryota > Metazoa > Arthropoda > Malacostraca > Decapoda > Nephropidae > Homarus > Homarus gammarus. The sequence goes on along the minus strand of CAUDMG010002285.1, from coordinate 1,116,619 downwards.
TGGGGAAAATGGTTTCCATGAACATAATCCACCTAACGAAATCATTTTAGTGGAACCTAACCCTTTCGTTCAGTGGGGACTTAATGCCGAAAAAATAGCGATCTCTGTGATTTTGTTTAAAATTTCAGTATAGATACTTCTGAGCTTGTTGATTTCGAATATAGTCGACACTTTGATTGTGGGGTAATTAGTGCTCTTAATGATGCTTGGAATATTTTAATGAAATTTTTCTTGATGCTAATTTCTGTACTTGCTAACTAACTATGGGTTTCTGAGGTAATTGGTTGGTGTTTTTGTGTTGTGTGTAATTACTGTAATTAGTTAATCCCATGAAATTTCAAGTGAGAAAAGTCTTATTTGGGTGAAAGCGTCCCATTTTCTCTGATGAAAAGCTTCCCATTTTGATAACTTCCTGTGTTCTATGATGAAAATTTCCCATTTTATATGTGAAAATTTTCTGTTTTCTGTGATGAAGAATTTGTCCATGGTGAAAACTTCCCATTTTCTATGATGAAAAATTCCAGTTTTCTATTGTGAAAACCTCATTTTCTATGAAGAATGCTTCTCATTTCCAATTATAAAATTCCTGTTTTCTATGATGAACTTCACGTTTTCAGTGATGAAAACTTACTGATTTTATATGAAGAAAACTTCCTATTTTCTATGAACAATTTCTCATTCTTTGATAAAATTCCCATTTTTTTTGATAAATTTCCTGTTTTCGATGAAAAAATCCCCCCCCCCCCCCAAAAAAAAATGGGGGAGAGCCTGAGAAATAGGGGTTTTTGGGTGGGGGAGGAAACGAAAACGAGTCATCTGACCTAACAAAACCTAACCTAACTCCTAGCCGGGGGCTCTGCCCCCGGACTCCTGGCAGGCCTAACCTGACCCCTGGCCGGGGGCGGACCCCTGGTATGCCTAGCTTAAACTAACCTAAATGTTTCACTAGTTAAAAACTTTGGGGTGCACCATGTCCGAAAGTACAATACCTTAGTTAGAAGTGAAATGACCAGGGATACCTAAGAATTGAATAGAATAATCGCCTTTCTCGTAAAACTCGGCAATAAACTTAAAATAATCGTAGGAGTACAAACGACTGCCAACCCAATTTCCACCACGGCCATTGTGAAACTGGTCAATTAAATTAAAATCATACCCAGATGAAATTAAAATCATTCCCAGGCTGCTGCTTTTGAGAAAAATCAAATGTGACTGGTTGAAAAAATCGCGTGATGAAATTGATACCTAATTGGTCACGACTGGATGGCTTCAGTCAACATTGCGCATGCGTGAAGCGCAGATAATGTGGGGTACGGGTTGTTTGGGTTCACACTCAGGATGGGATGGAGAAAGGAAACTCACAATGTGCTCTCATGTATACATGTTGTATTGGATGTACAATGCAGCTTGGTGCTGGGAAGTGGCAGCGTGGTTACAAGCGTGGTGTAGAGAGAGCTGGATGGGGAGGAGGACAGCTTGTGGGTCGCCATGCTCGCCGGTGGGAGCGAGGGCCGCCAGGCAGCGGCGAAGGAGGTGGTGTTGCTTGCTGCGGCTGTAGCTAGAAGAAGAGAGGTAGGTCACCACGAGGTCAGGTCTTAAATAGCGGAGGTAGGCGTGGCTTAGTAGTTGACCTCCGCCATGTAAGGCGGCGCTAGTTGACCTAGACCACGAGGCATTCACTGGAGAATTCGTGGGGTCGGCTACTCAGCGACAAACAGCGTTTGTAGGGGAGAAATCCACTACAATAACATCTCAGAGACAAAGACTAAAAACTACTTAAAATTAACTAAATTCAATTGTATCGCTATTATCCATTTCCGCCATGTATATACAGTTTCAAAAGATCAGAATAGGGAGTTCTAAATGTTCAGTAGTTTATAACTTTCTGGGGCGCTATGTCCGAAAGTAAAATAATACATTATTATTATTATTACTGTTTATTATTATTATTATTATTATTATTTTGTTATTAGTATTACTGTTTATTATTATCACTATTATTGTGAGTTCTTTTCATACATCACCCTCTACTATGATCGTTTTCTGTAAGTGTAAAGTAGCTTTGATTTAGAGAATGGAAATGTTTTGGGACAAACAGCGATATTTAAAAAGCTTTGCGTGCGGTTTACCTTTTTCTTCTCGAGAGAAAGGAAATGTTATTGTAACTGGTTATTGTGGTTCACCAGTACACTCGAATATTTAGTATTCACAAAGAAGCTTATCGTCCAGTTGCACATATTGTACATAGTTCGGTAACAGTTTATATACAATATTGTGTATATTAAATGTGAATGTGATATACTTTAACATTAAAGTTACAGTATATATTCTATATGAGAAAATTGGGATTGAAGCTTCTGTTGTTGTAATTTTTAAAACAAAAGCATATTTAGCATTCGCATATATCAGCCTAGCAATGTAATATTCGACCTTACTTATTATTACCTATAGAAGGATGAACTTTGCCGCGTCTCAAAGATGGTTCGAAATAGTTTCAGGTGTGACTTGTCTCGAAGCGTGTTTTACGTCTATGACACGAGGGAGGAAGAATATGATTTACTCGAAATTTCAGGCAGGGTGTCTGGGGAGTAGCCAAACTTTTAAAATTAATATAAATAAACGCTCATGCATGACCCCGTATGGCAACTGATCCCCATAGTTAGATGATGTTCTCAATGTTCGGTAGCCAAATATATTTTAGTACAATAATATACAGAAGCGCTAACAGGGTATTTACAGAGGAGCATCTCGCAGTCAAGCTTACCAACCTTTCCAAGACAAGGAAGTGCACTGCTAAATATGAAAAACATTGAACCCAGGGGTGCGGGTATTTATATTTATTGTGGGTGTACATTAAAGTCAGTAGCAAATATATTATTTTAAAATAACGAAAAGAAGTAATATTTACTTATTAATACTAATAATTCCTATGTAGTTTTTTTACTTTTATCCTCTTCGCCACTGATCGGCTCGTTAGCCGCTTGGGCGATTGTTCACGTCTCTGATTACTTTTCCTTTTCATTTATCCTCTTCACCAAAAGATCGGCTCGCTGAATATCGCAGATACATACACAGTAATGGAGAAAAAGACAGATTGATAAATTAAAGGAAAGTCGAACGATTTTTAAATTAAATGTATCATTGTATTCTTTACTTTTAATTCTTCAGTTAATGTTCACTGTGTGGTAGATTTCAATTATATCCGTTATTAATTATTTGCAATAATAATAAAAATCATTCGGTCACCTGATGAACACTACAACAGCTGAAACTTGAGCAACTGGTCTGAAATAGCCTACACACGATCCGTTTGTCAGCACAGACTTGCTCTGTGTAACATCGATTGCGTAAATCCATCGATCGCGCGTAACGCGACAATCGGTTAAAGTGGATACCTGATCAGTACCGATTTAATAATTAAAAAAAATTAAACTACAATAAAAATTAATAATTATAGCGGAAGATAATTTCGACGCGTTACTTGGAAATTACCTCTGCGCTGGAAAGGCAACAAAACTTTCCATTGATGTTATGGTCAACATTTTTCTTCCATTTTCATACAGTATACTTCTCATATGTAAGTATTTTTTCAAATAGCAGCAGAATTAACATTAGGTTTATATACTTTTCTTGCCGGTGTTATTTTCAGTTAAATAATCGCTGTATAAGCTGTTGGCGAAAATATTTATAGCCAGGGAGAGCATTTATCATCCAATAAGTGGGTGAGGTAGGTCGTCGCGTCGCCAGTTCAGGGAAAAACGGCCCTCATAATCCTTTGAGAGTGTGGGTGCTGTTGTCCTGTCATTGTTGCCAACTTGGCGGAAAATCCTCTAAATCTAGCGGATTGACCTTTCAAAACGCGGATGGCTTAAACGTTTTGCGGATAGCGGATTTTCTGGTGCATTTTCACCGGATTTGGCGGAAGTTTTAGCGGATTTCGTATACATGGTGATTATTAGTAATCAAAACCTATTCTGTCCTCCCTCGGAAATTAGAAAAAAGGGAAATTTAATGTAAATAGAATACAGAGTAATTAGCAACCCAACCCCGTCCCTCTGCTGTCCATTACACGTTCGAACTTCGTACAGGAATAGGGCCTGTCCTCCTAGGGACCCGCCGCCCACGTCCAGAGACCACTGTAGTAGCCTAGCCAGTACGCCCAGTAGCCTCCCAGACTTCACTCTATGTGGAAGTACTTTAATTAGCCAACATGGGGCCAACTTACGCTCAAGCATACCGAAAAAGCTGGGAGGCTTTTCCAGATTTAAAGATAAAACTAAGTCATATTGCTTGTTCTGTAAGTGCGAGATTAATGCCAAACTTTGTGATCTGAGAAGGCATGCAGTTTCAGTAAAACATGTCAAATCATCAGATCCATTTTATAGTGCAAGGTAAATGAAGCTTCCTTTCTCTAAATTTAGTGACATCAACAACAAGCCACAAGTGAGGCCGAGGGACTGCTGTCGATGGTTATTACTGAACTTACTGCATTTTTTTTACTGTGGATCATGTGTCGGAAGCTTGCAAAAAGGCGTTCAGTGACAGTAATGCAGTGAAGAATATGAAATTGCATAGAACCAAGTGCAAAAACATTATAGTAAATGTGTTGGCACCACACTTTACTGGGAGTCTATGAAAAGATATTGATTGATGACTCAACTGACATAGCTCGCGTGAAGGTGCTTGGTGTTATTGTACGTTGTTTCAGCAAGGAGTTAAAGAAAATTGTGGACTTATTGAACTAGAAGTTGGAACAGCTCAATCTATATTAAATGCCATCAAGAACCTTTTACATGATGTACAGATGGACTCACAGTAGTTACTAGGAGTTGGAGTTGATAATGTGAGTGTCAATACTGGTTTGAATAATGGTGTTTATGAAATACTGAAGAAAGATCTTGAGCTCCCACATTTGATAATGGTCCGTTGTGTGTCATTCGATTCAATCGGCGAGAAACTTACAACTGGTTTGGCCACTTATCGAAAAGATAGTTATTGTACAAGACTGTTTGAAACACTGAACGATGGGAAACAATCACTTCAGATTCCTAAAGTGGGCGACCTGAGGTGGATATCCTTGGAACCTGCAGTAACCCGCATCCTAGCCCAGTGGAATGAACTTAGAATACACTTTGATATTGCGAGATCATCAGAGAAGTGTTACAGTGCTGAAGTGTTATTCAGTGTGTACAGTGATCCCATGAACAAATTTTATTTATTTATTTTTTTTTTTTTTGCGCCCAGTTCTGCAAGATGTTCAGCGAACTGTGAGAGCGTTTCAGGGTGAAAACACTGATCCCACTAAACTTCTGTCTGACCTCTCAAATCTCATCCTTGCAACAAGTAAGAGAGTGATTATTCCTACGGCAAGACTGGATCCTTTAACCTCTGAAATTACCTCTCACATTGACCCCAGGGCATATTTAGGATACGAATTTGAAAAGACTTGCACTAACTCAGAGATATCCGAAAAAGCACGTAATCTTCGCCAACGCTGCATATCTTGTGTTACCAGTCTCTGTAATGAGTTAAAAAGCAGACTACCTGATAACTTCAAAATCTTGAGGAAGATGTCTCCATTTAAAGTAGTGGAATGTCTCAGAGTTGTAAAGGAACCAATAGTAAAGATAGCTGAACTTTTTGGGTACCATCCAGAACAAATTGACCGAATTGACAATCAGTGGCGCAACTTAACATTTGTTAAAGGGCACGAGACCACGTCAACAGTGAAATTTTGGATTGAGGTAGACAATTACCAGGATGCTACAGGAGTAAATCCTTTTCGTGATCTCTGTGGATTAGCTGTCAGTGTACCCTCCCTCTCCCACTCTAATGCTGAAGGCGAGAGACTATTGTTAAATCAATGCTCAGAAATCGGTTGAATTCAAGTTCATTTAGTGCGATTATTGCAGTGAAAAGTGGACTCAGAAGAGTTGGAAAATGTTGCCATTCATATGAACTGCCAAAACAAGTGGTGAAGCAAATAGGTACAATGATAGTGTTATCGCCACACGCATTTGTGCGCGCCGGCCACATGTTAAGTGAAGAAACTGTTTACAACTCAGAATAGTTTACTAAGCGAGATGGGGCTGATAGCAGCTGTGTGACTGCCTGAGGGACAGACTATCACTCTATCACCTTCTACAGTAAAGGCAACATCTTGATTCTCGTCAGCCAATATCTTCCTGCAGGACATTAGATTTGTTCTCGTTGGTCTTACCCTAGACCCCTAAACATGAGTGTGATTGTGAACTGTTGAATCCTCTGAGAACTCTAAATAAGTTTAATAAGTGTAATTATGTACTGTATATTGATCGTATTATTCAAAGTGTGTCCTGATGTACCAGCAGTTGTTATATGTGAATTGTATTCAACAGGTTTTGACCGAATTATACTCATCGCGTCAACGACACGGGCCTTATTGTCCTGCACAAACCAAAATCGCTCCTATGAGCGATTACAGGTAGCATACAGTTCGTGGACATCCAAAGCACCAGAAGCTGGTCCAAGCTCCTCTTCAGTACCCATGTCTATAGATTGAAGAGGAAGAAGAGGGCGGCATAATTTTCTCGCTGAACTAAGTGGTCAGTACTTAGCTTTTGTACATTTACTTAACATTTGCATATTGTTTAGGATACGTGCATAATATTTGTGCTTAGCGGATTCTATAGGTCAATCTAGCCGTTTTTGACCAACCACAGCCAACACTGCCTCCTGTTGCTGTCACTCACCACGTGTCTGCGCCGCCAGTAACCAGATGCTGCAGCTTTCCATCCATTAATTAACTCGTAAATTAGATAATCAATTAATGTTTCCGCGCCATTAGGCTGGCGGTGGGCATCAATGGACGTGAATGGTGGGCGACGTGAGCGTCGGCTGGCGGAGACAGGAGCTGACAGCCGCTCCGACCTGACAATACCCACCACCCGCCAGCCAGGCACATCACCCACACAGCTGTAGCGGCTGAAATAACTTTCGCTACTGCCTATATGTCGCCTGTATTTCCGGTGTTGGTTAGTATTATTTACCCTCTGTATGGAACGTTAACAATGGTTTGTAGGGAGGAGATAACTCATTGTATTCCTACGGATTAATACACCACTGTTAACTCCCTAAATATCGTCTCTGTTACGAGCCTAGGTATAGCACTGTTTACCCCCGGATGGAAGGATAACAATCGTGTGTGTAGGTGGTAGATAATGGCCGTCACCCATCTGCATTATGGACGAGCGCTAACTTAACTAACAATAAAACTCGACCTTGGGGCATATGGTCACAGTTTCCCTCTCTGGGATCCCAATTCGTGGAAAATAATCCCGTAGTCTCCGTGAACAAGTGGGATTTGTACGCTGTTGTTGTTATTGTGTGTAGTGTGGTCTAGTGCAGGGGGGGGGGGTGTGGTAGTGGACACGGAGGGATGTTGTTGTGAACAGGGAGGGATGTAGTAGTGGACACGGAGGTGTGTGGTAGTGGACAGGGAGGGATGTGGTAGTGGACAGGCAGGGATATTGTTGTGAACAGGAAGGGGGTGTGGTAGTGGACAGGGAGGGGTGTGGTAGTGGACAGGGAGGGGTGTGGTAGTGGAGACAGGTCATATATAAGACACTGAAATACCGTGAGTGTGTAGTACTAACTTATTTCAAATACTTCATTAGATTGCAGACTTCATAATGCGACAGTTTTCTGCTAAGACGCTGTCACCAGTAGTGTTTGTGTTAGATCACCTTAAGTCCACAAGGACGAGTAGTTAGTTCCAGAGGACGTTGCCAGTAACCTTCAACATGTCATTCGTAGCAGTCATGTTTAGAACTTGGCTACCTCCAAAAACAAGAGCAGTATTTACTCATAAACAATTTGGATGCTACCAGGTGATTTGTCGAAGATTTGAATATGGAAGAGCTAATGGTACGTTTAGTGATGACTTATAATTATTTCTATTTCTCTTTTTTGGAAACCCGACTGGCCATAAATGATCATGCGGATCAAAAAAATACACTTAATGGATAGCGCTATGCAAAACCTAAACTAACCTCCCTAATTGTAGGAATAATTTGCTTATTTTGTGATTATAAACGGCGCCTTAAATGAAACAGGGCAAATTTAATTATATAAAAAATATTTCCATTAAGTTATAACAATAAACACAAAAACTTAGACCTATTTGGCAATAACGTCAGTTGCTTTTAAAAATCATATTTGGACGATTATCCCTATTTAGCATGATCTTACTGAAACATTAAAATTCCTGAGAGGGATGGAAAATGTGAACCCGGGCCATTTCTTTGCGATGTCACGCACTACCAACACTGGAGTCATAACTACAAGCTCGACAAGTTATTATTCAGAACGAACTTAAATACTTTTTCACACAGAGGGTGGTAGATCCATGGAACGGTCTGCCAGCCTAAGTTGTGGAACCAGGAACATTATTGGGCTTCAAAATGGTCCTTGACAAAATTTTCAAAACAATGGAGAGATCCTATACAGGCCACTGGCTTTCTTCCCTCGGCATGACCACCTCTATTGGGTGGCCATTAGGTAAATAAGTGGCAATAAATTATTTGTAAAGTGTAGGGAGTCTGCATGGCGACGCCAGAGGACCATCTCTGTCCTGTAACATGATCTATCGGAGCCGTCACCCACCCCACCACTAGTGTATGAGTTACCATCACTGCCCCAGTGTAGCCGCCACAGAAAACACAAGTAACTGGCGGACATATTTTCAAAGTGCATTGTCTTATGAGACTTTTATTGGTTCAGTCAGCAGTAAAACACAAAAGTGTCAGAATTATTCCAGGGAGACGAGGGAGGTTAGGTTGCTATAAGGTGGATTATGGTGGGCGTCTAGCGGGTTTTTATGTGGGGGCGTAAATCAAGAGGGTGGGCCACTGACCAAACATTGCTGGTGTTAAGTGACTCCAGTAGCCCACAGTGTCACCTACCTGAAGAACGACAACCTTGGTCGGAGAAATGTCCCTACACTGCCATAGGTGTTTATTCAATTATTTCCTGTCCGCCAGGAGATAATGCTGACAACTTTATGATAATCGTATTGAGGAAGGTGAGCTGTGGCTCATCTAAAACAATGCGTGATGAACCAAGTTCTTGTATAATTGAAACAAGAAAACTGACAGGACACGTTTAAACTTCACTGACTAATATTTTGTCAAACTTGGGTGAAAAAGCAGTGGCATACTGATGTACGGACGTATCCACAAATTCAATATCATTTTGCCCCAGCTGGTAGAGGCATAAAATGTAAAGATCTCTCACAAAATATTGAACTTCGATATTTAAGTAGCGTATATATCCTCATCGGTGTAAACATCAGCTTGAGTTAGTGTAGGAGCTACGTAGATGACCCACATACTTCAGAGAGTCGAGAGAAACAGAATACTGTCCGTGTTTCCTGGCTGCTAACTAGACGCCTGGCCAGTTTGTTGACGTCAACTCGCACAAACACCCACACACAACATTCATAGACACACACACTGACAAGGCAGGAATGCAATCCACCCTCTTGTTGTACCTCTGCCTTTCTCTCATCTGTTTTTTCCTTTTTATTTATGAATTCCTCGGTAGTCATTTCTCTCATTCCCGTCTTTCTCTTTTTGTTTCTCCCCTGTTTCCCCCTTTCATCCTCAAATGGAAAATGAATCCCTTTGTTTGAAATCGTTAGGTCAGAGGTCAGGACAGTTTATAAGAACGTAAGTTAATCCCCTTCTGGGAAATCATCATCATATTGGTAGAATGTGTCTTTAGTGTAACAGTGAAATATATACGGCCTACATCACACGGTTGGTGGCGATAAATACCAAGTGTGGCGCCTAGGCTCTAGAAAAACAATCATCAGACAGAGATATTTACAGTCATACCGTGTGTTTAGTTCTGCACACTCGCCGTCTACATTGTATAAATTTAAATACACCAGACACTTTCGAGCACAGTGATAACTATATCTGACTCCTCTTCACAAAGTTACTCAACATATACTGTTTATTTCTGTCAGTCAGCTGCAGGACACCAGTATAGCCAGTGCCGTAAGACAATAATTTCAGGATAGTTAAACTTACTTCATAATATTATCTCAGAACGAGTCCACGGAATATTATGACATCGTGCCTTCGCCTTCCACTCATCCTTGGTGTGTGCACGTAACTCGTAGACTTATTTTCTTGAAACTTGGCAGGAACATTTGTCAGCCAAGGGCTTTGACGTGCGTGATAATAAGCATAATTTTATTTTTTTATTGGAGGAGTGAAGTGTTCGGGATATTTCACATGTTCGACTACAGGAAAACTCGTATACTCGGCGTTACGTTATTTAGAATAATTTAATGCGATTTCATAATTAAGTGTGCAAATGTTTCGCTCTATAACATATAGCTATATCTCAGTTGATATAAAGCTTAGAAATAAATGAAAGATGGCGATAAAGAGGAGTCAAGGAGTACCTGCCTGTCCACCTGTAAGTGATAGGAATAGGCTATTATCTCCTCAAGCACATTTCTCTGGCTTCTCCTGTTCGTCCTGTTCTCATTCAGACTCTCTCTGTAATCGACAGTCATGGTGCTTTTGTCTAATTCTTTACCACCTCTCGCCTGTGGGTCGCCTGCAGGTGCTGGTGCCATTGTGCTGCTTTTTACGTCCACACCAGCGCCCGCCTACCTTCCCCCCCCCCCTTTCCTCTCCCTCTCCATCCCCCTCTTCCTCTCCATCCCTCCTTCCTCTCCCTTTCTCTCTCCTCGTTGCGTCATTGTTCTCTGTTATATTGAGTATCTAATGGAGGCCAATAACTTTTATGTTCTTCCTCGTCGCTACCACTTTGTCCCACACCCTCTACTGTCCCACACCCTCTACTGTCCCCCCACACCCCCTACTTCCCCACACCCTCTACTGCCCCACACCCTCTACTGCCCCACACCCTCTGCTGTCCCACACCCTCTACTGTCCCACACCCTCTACTGCCCCACACCCTCTACTGCCCCACACCCTCTCCTGTCCCACACCCTCTACTGTCCCACACCCTCTACTGTCCCACACCCTCTGCAGTTCCACACCCTCTACTGTCCCACACCCTCTACTGTCCCACACCCTCTACTGTCCCACACCCTCTGCAGTTCCACACCCTCTACTGTCCCACATCCTCTACTGTACCACACCCCTCACCCTGCGTCACACCCCTCACCCTACATCACCCTGCGTCACACCCTCTCACCCTGCGTCACACCCCTCACCTTGCATCACACCCTTTCACCCTGCATCACACCCCCTCACCCTGCGTCACACCCCTTCACCCTGCATCACACCCCTTCACCCTGCGTCACACCCCCTTACCCTGCGTCACACCCCTCACCCTGCGTCACACCCCTCACCCTGCATCACACCCCCTCACCCTGCGTCACACCCCTTCACCCTGCATCACACCCCTTCACCCTGCGTCACACCCCTCACCCTGCATCACACCCCTTCACCCTACATCACACCCCCCCACCCTGCGTCACACCCCCTCACCCTGCGTCACACCCCCTCACCCTGCGTCACACCCCTTCACCCTGCATCACACCCCTTCACCCTACGTCACACCCCCTCACCCTGCGTCACACCCCTCACCCTGCGTCACACCCCCTCACCCTGCGTCACACCCCTCACCCTGCATCACACCCCTTCACCCTGCATCACACCCCTTCAACCTACGTCACACCCCTCACCCTGCATCACACCCCTTCACCCTACATCACACCCCCTCACCCTGCGTTACACCCCTCACCCTGCATCACACCCCCCTCACCCTGCGTCACACCCCTTCACCCTGTGTCACACCCCCTTACCCTGCGTCACACCCCTCACCCTGCATCACATCCCTTCACCCTGCGTCACACCCTTCACCCTGCATCACACCCCCTCACCCTGCGTCACACCCCCTCACCCTGCGTCACACCCCTCACCCTGCGTCACACCCCTCACCCTGCGTCACACCCCTTCACCCTACATCACATCCCCTCACCCTGCGTCACACCCCTTTACCCTGCATCACACCCCTTCACCCTACGTCACACCCCCTCACCCTGCGTCACACCCCTCACCCTGCATCACACCCCTTCACCCTACATCACACCCCCTCACCCTGCGTCACACCCCCTCACCCTGCGTCACACCCCTCACCCTGCATCACACCCCTTCACCCTGTATCACACCCCTTCACCCTGCGTCACACCCCTTCACCCTGCGTCACACCCCTTCACCCTGCGTCACACCCCTTCACCCTGCGTCACACCCCTTCACCCTGCGTCACACCCCTCACCCTGCATCACACCCCTTGACCCTGCGTCACACCCCCTCACCCTGTATCACACCCCTTCACTCTGCGTCACACCCCTCACCCTGTATCACACCTTCATGTTTATACGGAATGTAACACAAAGCTCCTCAAATGTCAATCATCTGCTTCACTAACTTGGAAATTTAAGTTGACTTGGCATGATCAGATTAAGTATTTTCGGGGATGTGTCGCGTGTTCGATTTTTTTTTCACACTCAAACACCCGGAGTGTAATTGCATAAGATTAGTTTTGGTTAAGTTAGGTTTGCTTTGGGTAGGTTTGGTTAGATAATGTGCGCCGTTCATCACCATCACCACAATACTTCCACAACTGCCACCACCACCACATTAATTGTTATTCTTGACTGTGGTCGCTGTTATTCCTGTGTATACTTTGTTAAATTAGTTTCATAATCTGTTAGTTTTGTACTAACAAGGATTAGGCGCAATATCCTCACCATTTCCATTGTCATTCTAGATTAATTTGTCCTAGCCTTCATTTTTTTCTTCTATTTATCATTACTAGTTGTGTCAGTCAATCTAGTGTTCACCTTTCCTTACTGACTGATGATGTTTCCGGGTGAGGGAGTTTTAAGTACGATTCATTATATATGTATACTATCCAGTGTTTACAGTCAGCGCGTCACTAACACAGCTATGACGAGTTTATTCAATTCAATTTCAATATTTTATTCCTTGCGAGAGGAACCGGGATCCTAGTGCTGTCACTAGGTACCCCTGTACAATGACACCAGAAGCATCTGGCAAGTGTGACAAGTATATATAAATATTATAAAGGGGCTTACTAAAGCCTAAGGAAGGAAGGAAGGAAGGATATTCCTTTAACACATCATCAATATTATTTACATAATATCTGGCCAGTATGGGGAGGATCACCGCGTCTCCGTCAGGGGGTCGTGGAGTGGTGGTCCAGCAGGCGTCACGGAAGCGTTGTGTGTGGGGACATCTTAGGAGGTAGTGAACAAGGGTGCGGCTGTTTGGTCTTCTGCCTAATGCACAAGAGCGTTGCTCAGGGGATGATACAGGCAGCAATCACGTCCCTCTTCCGCGACCCTTTCCCATAGACGTACGATGACGAGTTTATTTGTTATGTTGGTAATATCAATATAATATTCATTTTCCTTGAGATTAATATATATGAATGCGTTTGAAAATGTGAATGACTTTGGATAAATGATTAAGAAATGTGAATAGTTATAGGGTGCCGGTATATAGTACACCCTTGGAGGCAAAAATGAATGAGTAAAAATGAATAGCTTTTGTATAAGGCAAAAATGAGACAAAAAATAGTAAGTGAAATGAATAACTGTTATGTCATCACCCGACGTACCGTGAATGAAAAAAAATATATAAAAGGAATATATACTGTATGTCTCACTACAGATGTCATATGTGAATAAATAAGAATGCTACAGTGTGTATAAATGAATAACCCGTGTGTGTGTGTGTGTGTGTGTGTGTGTGTGTGTGTGTGTGTGTGTGTGTGTGTGTGTGTGTGTCACCACTGGAGGCACCGTGAGTAACTGCATCAACAGAGACTCGATCGCGCGGCACTTTAACTGGAGGTAAGACATCAAAGAGGCAGAAGACAACGAGTGAGTGTATTGCATGAAACACACACACACCCACACACACACACACACACAGAAGTGTGAATATTATCTGACAAGTTGAAGAGAGAGAGAGAGAGGTCTCGTAATGGACATAGTGAAAAAATTGAAATTGGCCAGGATTAAGGTAATAGTCTCTCTCTCTCTCTCTCTCTCTCTCTCTCTCTCTCTCTCTCTCTCTCTCTGAAAAATATATAAAAAGGAAAACTAATTCACTTTACGCACCGACAGGTCAACAACCCTTTGTAAAATGACGAGGAAAAAATAGATTTTTAACAGTAAAAACAACCTGGTGTATCCAGTTTCTCACGTCACACGCGCTCTAAACTGGGTTACTTGTCCTCACACTAAAAGGTAAAAAAGAAACGTATTCATAAAACTCACACCGAGTGAATGTAGACAAAGAGTAATGGAGTATGAATATAATAAATTAGTCTTACTTTATGGACAATACACCTTTCATCTGCGTCCATAACAACGTTAACAAACACTGCTCGTGTAATAACTCAAAAGGTGGGAGTTGGGCTTAATTTCTGTGCACAGGTGAGAATGGTTCCTGTACACACAAGTGAACGTGATCACTGTACACCGGAGAACGTGGTTATTGTATGTAGTTGAACACGTTGAGTGTACATGGGTGAGGAGTTTTTTTTAACAAGATTTTTAAAGAAAAAAAATAGTCCCAAATAAGAACAAATGTGGAACTCACGAGTGCTTTTACTGTAGCGAACACGTATGTTCAGATTAATCTTTATTGAAGTAATTTGAGGAGACGAACTAACAGAATACAGGCATTATGTTATTTTCCTAGAGGAGAGAATAGTGATGCGGCGACTAAGTATGTACTGTACTGTACTTGGCTCTCCCCCCGTCGTTGGCTAGGTCCCGGGGCACTCTGGAACCCACTTTCATATAGAGAGTATCAGGATAGATGAAAAAGTGGGAATGTTGTCCGGAAAAAAATGAAGAATATATGTGGACCACGACTTCAAGATAAACAATCAAGTCACACATGTTTTCCTGGGTCAGCCTACATGTACAGTTCCGTTCAGAAGTTCGTGGTACACTGGCGGTGAAGGGTGCATAGCCTGTTGTACCCTTCCTGGACGACAGGCCACTGCGCCGAACCTCCTACCAACACACAGTGGATCTGGCAACAGAGCAGTTTGATTCGAACGAATACTTATCAAAAGGAGATGGGAAGGATATTGATATGAATATCCTGCTGACGAGAGAAGAAAGCGTAGTGATAGGAGAATCCATTCAAATATCAAAATACAACAGGGAAATTGGTTTCGAATGAAAACTGTAAGAAGTGGGTGAACAGAGCTCATATATCAAGAGTCCTCAATGTTTTCATTATTTGAAGTTGTTCGTTTAATACTCTAGCTATTATACAGCATATATATATATATATATATATATATATATATATATATATATATATATATATATATATATATATATATATATCTTGATAAAATCACACGGGAGAATGGAAACAACGGAGTACCTTAGCTTTCGTCTTTATTCAAGACATCTTCAGAGGCAACTGGATTACATGGACAGAGAGAGGCTTGAATATACAGGGTGACCTTAAAAACATGAGGTCAGATCATAATGATGTCATCCACTAATCCCCACACCAACACACACGTAGAGGAGCTTAAGAGAAGGGTGGGTGGTGACATGACTAGCCAGGTCAGGTCTGAAAAAGGGGACCCACAAAATAACTATCATACATCTAGATCAAAGGTTTTCAAAGCATTTTTAACCTTGGGCCACTGACAAATAAATTTATGTAACATATTATCAGTTTTGAACTGACCATCACATGAAATATATATATATATATATATATCTTGATAAAATCACACTGGAAAATGGAAACACCGTGTGATTTTATCAAGATTTATCTTATCCACGTTTTCATTGTGGATTTTCATAAAAAATATATATATATATATATATATATTATATATATAATATATATATATATATATATAATATATATATATATATATATATATAATATATATATAGATATATATATATATATATATATATATAATATATATATATGCTGATAACCACCAGGAAAGAAGAAAACACGAAGTTCCCAAGCGCTTTCGTGTAATTCACATCTTCAGGGGTGAGTACAGACTAGAGATAGTAATGCAAAACAAGATGAATATATACAGAGGAGGGTGAGACCAGGTCCACAATGGTCAGGTAATTAGGTAATGACCCTACTAATCTTTAAATGGCACACAACGGTTGGTGGTTGGGTCAGATGGGACAGTGACCCGCCCTCTCACCTGATCACAAATCTTCTTAATTACAAAGTTGTCCAGCTTGTACATGCCGTTACTCAAATTCATGTTGAATGCTTCGGTATGTTTAATAAGACTAGATTCTATGATGTTCCTACTATCAATTGAATTACATGGTAATATTGAGGAGGCATTATTCCAGTCAATGCAATGCTTGTTATCCCTCAAATGAACAAACAGAGCATTGGATTCCTGGCCTGTCCTAACACTGTATTTGTGTTGTTTAATTCTAGTTACAAGATCTTTACCTGTCTGGCCTAAGTAAAACATATTACATTCCTTGCAAGGATCTTTATAAATGCAACCAATTGTGTTGTTGGGGGAGTTCTTGATTAACATTTGTTTAACAGTGCATGAGTTTTTAAATGCCACATTGACGTTCCAAGATTTTAGCTGTGCCGGAATGTGTGAGAAATTTTTGTGAAATGGTAATATTAAGATATTCTTATGGTCATGGGTGGGCTTGGGATCAGTTCTATAAAAAGTTTTCTTAGTAATGTTTAAGCATTTGTCTATGAAAGATCTAGGGTATTTAAGGTTTGAGCCAATATTATATATATATTTGTATTCCTCATCGATGAATTCCGGACTGCAAATTCTCAAGGCACGTAAAAACATTGTTGTAAATACTGACTGTTTGACTTTATTATGGTGGGCAGAATAATAATGAATGTATGAACACACATTGGTTGGTTTTCTATATATACTGAACTTAAAAGTGTTACCTATTCTGTGTATCAGACAGTCTAGGAATGGCAATTTACAGTCTTGCTCTAATTCCACAGTGAATTTGATCGAGGGGGCTAAGTTGTTAAGTTGTGGTAGGAAAACTTTTAGGTCCTCATTACATGGCCAGGAATCCAATGCTCTGTTTGTTCGAGTCCTGGCTGGTGAGGTCGTTGATTATATGTTCAAAGTCTGCGTGTTATATGGACTAAAAATGAAGTATATATATATATATATATATATATATATATATATATATATATAATATATATATATATATATATATATATATATATATATATATATATATTTCTTATAGTGTTCATTCGAAACTAATGTAGCTATTGAATTCTGATATTCGAAAGGATACTCCTATCACTGTACAGTAGATTTCTGCTCTCGTATACAAGATATTAACACATCATCATCCGCCAGCTGTAACGTTGGCCGATATTCACATTAATATCCTTCCAATCTCTCTTTTGATGAGTATTCGTTCGAATCACACTGCCTCGTTGCCAGATCCACTGTGTATGCCGGTGGTAGGGTCGGAGCAGTGACCTGTCGTCCAGGAAGGGTACAGTCTCACCCAAAAGCTCGTTAACTCACCCAGCCAGCTGTTGCTGCACTGCCTGCTTCAGATGTTTGAAACTGTCTCGGTACCAACCAGAACATGAAACCGATACGAATGAATCTAAAGGTTCGAAGTAACAGACTCAAGTTCATACATCTGAGGCAGGCAGTGCAGCAATAGCTGGCTGGGAGAGTTAACGAACTTTTGGGTGAGACTATCCAGCCCATCAGTGTACCACGAACTTGTGAACGGAACTTTACATACTCCTATAACGAGTTTTAAATATTACTACTGCAGACAAACTTACACTCAGACGACGGCACGACGCCCAACATACACTGTCGTCCCAGAGTCTCACTGTTTGATGTCGAGACTAAAAGCTTGGAAGGGATCATACAGTAGTCGAGGTCTGGTGTAATAAGTTGCCTGCACTCTCCTTTTGTCAGTCAGTCTGGAAAAAGAGACCTTCAAAAGTAACCTAACCTAACGCCCCCCCCCCCCCCCCCCCCATGAAACACTAGATATGTGTGATCAGAGACGCTGTGGTGTGTTTTTGTGTTTTGACTGGTTGATTGATAACACACACACAACAAATTCATTATACCCTATGTAGTCGGGTAATGACATTATTATACATTACCCTAGTCCAAGTTTCAATGGATACTGTATATGTTAAGTCTTACATTAGTGTGTGTGTGTGTGTGTGTGTGTGTGTTAGTAAGTACATTTAAGGCCTAAACACATTAAGTAATTTATAAAAGCCTTGATGAAGGATAAAGAAAACACAGAAGGGAGACTGGCAGTGTTATCTACCCCCTTTAATTCCTACAATCTCGGCTCCTCTTCCCACACGCGTCAGGTCGTCATGGCTGCTACATCTCCCAGCTTTGTAGGTCATATATTGCCAGCCTCCCAGATCACCCGGCATTATTGACTTACTGCCCCGTCAGGTGATGTTCCTGCTGACTTGGTGAGGTGATGTTCCTGCTGACTTGGTGAGGTGATGTTCCTGCTGACTTTGTGAGGTGATGTTCCTGCTGACTTTGTGAGGTGATGTTCCTGCTGACTTGGTGAGGTGATGTTCCTGCTGATTTGGTGAGGTGATGTTCCTGCTGACTTGGTGAGGTGATATTCCTGCTGACTTTGTGAGGTGATGTTCCTGCTGACTTGGTGAGGTGATGTTCCTGCTGACTTGGTGAGGTGATGTTCCTGTTGATTTGGTGAGGTGATGTTCCTGCTGACTTGGTGAGGTGATGTTCCTGCTGACTTGGTGAGGTGATGTTCCTGTTGATTTGGTGAGGTGATGTTCCTGCTGACTTGGTGAGGTGATGTTCCTGCTGACTTGTTTGAGGTGATGTTCCTGCTGACTTGTTGAGGTGATGTTCCTGCTGACTTGGTGAGGTGATGTTCCTGCTGACTTGTTGAGGTGATGTTCCTGCTGACTTGGTGAGGTGATGATCCTGTTGATTTGGTGAGGTGATGTTCCTGCTGACTTGGTGAGGTGATGTTCCTGCTGACTTGGTGAGGTGATGTTCCTGCTGACTTGGTGAGGTGATGTTCCTGCTGACTTGGTGAGGTGATGTTCCTGTTGATTTGGTGAGGTGATGTTCCTGCTGACTTGGTGAGGTGATGTTCCTGCTGACTTGGTGAGGTGTTGTTCCTGTTGATTTGGTGAGGTGATGTTCCTGCTGACTTGGTGAGGTGATGTTCCTGCTGACTTGATGAGGTGATGTTCCTGTTGATTTGGTGAAGTGAGGTCACACACACACACACAGGTGTTACCACCCGGGAGGTGAGACAATAGATCCTGGTGACCTTCTAAGCCCTGAGGCATAACGCCACCCCCGACAGTATGTAAGGTTCCCCCTCTCTCACCTCCACCCCTACCACGCCTCACCCCCCTGCACCGCCTCACCCCCAGCCTCGCTCCAACCCCAACCCCGCTCCAACCCCAACCCCGCTCCACCCCCTACCCCGCTCCACCCCCCCCGCTCCACCCCCTACCCCCTACTCAGACCCACCACCCAACCCCGCCCACCTCAACCCACCCGTGTCCCCTATAACAGGATATAGTTGGCTGGTGGTGTGGTTACCATCCACTACATATACAGCTACTGCCTGCAGCAACGCCAAGCCCTTAACTCGACTATTACAGTACTTGATCTAGTGTTGCACTCCGCACACACACACACACACACCTGGTCCAGCACTGCACACAAACACCTAAACAAGACTCAGGGGAGATATACACCTTGGCACGGTGGGTGGTGACGGCGGCTTACCGAGGGGACTGCGGCAGACTGAGACTCGGGGTGCGCACCAGCGAGAAGTATAAAGTTCCAGATTTACACCAGAAGTTATACAATTGAAGATGTTCAGCTCAGACCTCGATGGCGGCCACCGACTGCAACTTGCTCGCCGCGCTGTTATTCTGTTTCTTGGGGGTCGTAAATGTATTTTTACCTGTGTTACTACGTATTTTTTTTATTATTGTTTTTGTACGTGTTTAAGGGTCCATTCGGGGACTTAAAATTGACAGGTCACTTATTTATTTTAGGATCTCGTAGACACAGGCTTCTAAACTAGTTGTATTGTTAACTTTGATACACATGACTTGCCTCTTGGGTACCTCATATTTTGTGAATTAGTCAGGTTTAATATCTTTTGTATGTTTAACAGTGAGACGTGGTGCATAATTTGCCCATATAATTCCCCCTTTAAGGCTATCATCACCAGCTCCTCCTTTAACAATCACTATAGGAGGTAAATGGCGTCTGCTTCAGCTCCTAAGGTCCTGGAGCACGTACTCTTAAATATATCAATATTTTGCACAACTAATATTTTACTGAATGAAGCTCTTCCTTTTTAAATAGTGAAGCCCGGGTCGGTGGGTTAGGTTAGGTCGAGGTCAATATAGAGTTAGGTGACGATCACGCCACCTACAACGTGTCTTCGGGAGTATCGACACACGGGGAGGTATAAGTATGTGGCACAGGGGGAGTAATTCATTCGGTGACAGCATAACAAAGTATTGCCGAGATGAAGATAGGGTGGGAACATCTTTCTAGCCTGCTGTACTGTATTGTATCCCTGGTCGTGTAGGGAATTGACGGGGGTATGAGTATATAGGCTCGTTAGACAGGGTTTTTCTCCATTGTGTTGACGTGGTACCAACACGTTCAACTTAAACAGGCTTAAATATAAAACTGATTTGATGCTATTTACGTCAGTGCGTCATTAAGAGCCGCCATAATTGTTGTGTAAAAGAAAGTAATTGTAGGTTTCCAAGATTGAAAGGACAGATACAGACGAAGGCTTTGACTGGCAGCGATGATAATTAGGAAAGCTTTTGAAGTAAACTACAAAGGACCTGCCTGGGTATAACATTTCACAAGTTCACTCACATTTAATATTTTGTTGTTGTTGTCTAGATACTTAATTACTTGTTTCCTAAGGTCCTTCTACGTCATGCCACGGCGAAGTAGCTACAGGGAATGAAGTTCTGTTTTGATGTCAATTTCTTTTCTTATTAAAATAACGCGAATGCAATTACGATAAAGCTTTAAATTGTTCACAGTCTTGATGCGCGAGTTTACTAGCCGTTGTGTAATTCTAATACTGTACATCTTTTATGCACTAAGAGTTCCTGTGAGATTGGTTTAATGAGCGAAGACTTTAGTACATAAGTAAAATTTTTATGCAATCTGAAATCTTATTGAAATTCATATCTTGTACAGTATAGATAAATAAGGACCCAGTGATATACGTATGTTTTGCTGATATATGGCTAAGAATATCCAAACATATCATTCAAGAAATACTGCGATACTGACTTACATAGACAAGCAAAGCCAGTCATGTTGACACCTTAAATCTCACTGACCAGCTCTCGATAGTTGAAATACGAAATGGGCAAATGTTCCAATAATTCTCGTACAAGTAATATGATATATGTATCTTCTGGTCTGAGAGTGTTTAAGTGAGCTTTTGAGATTGAGTTTCTGAACAAGGACACAGCCAAAACCGTGCCTCACCACCAACCTATAGTCGTAACCACAACACCTATGTACGCCATCAACTCCAATTAAAGCTTTCATTTAGTGTAGAAATTAATACGTCGTAATGAATGATCAAAGCCCCAAACCAACGAAGCTCTCAGACACACCAAAACATTGTCCGACTCACAGGTAAATTGTGTACGTAAGGTCATTACTCATCCCTCATATGGTCGTGAAAGATCCATGACACTGTTCTCGTCACTGTTAGTTCATGAGTCAGGAAGTTAATGAAAATGACTTTTTTATTGGGTTAGTTTTCGTTGTTATTGGTCAGTCATAGTCGATTAATGTTTTATAGGTTGGGGATGTCACGTACAGATTCATATGTGGTTGTGAGTAATTTTGTACGAGTTTTATAACTGATCTTTCATTACTTATTACTTGTTGTGTTTTTCATACTACAGTACATTGTATTTTAGAACATCAGAATCTAGTAAAATATCCTGTGGTGTGTTTGCACTGTTCCCGGTATTTTCGACGCTATTGACTTTCATTTGACTTTCTGAGTATTGAATAGCCAATGAGGAACAGGTGAATGGTGGAACGAGACCAGGATTGTCTTTTATCAGGCGGTGGAAGACGGACATATACAGCAGTGTGGTAACAAGTGTCTAAGGTACATTAGATGTTTGTTTATAGTTTACTTGATGAACATACCTCACGTTAACTGTTGTTTTGGGATTCATATTTCCCGAAAAAGAGACAGGCTCGTGGCGTTCTTTGCGGAGGAATTTTGGCGGCAGCTGATTAAACCTCACAGTGTTTCTGGTGGTGTGTCGGTCACCCTGGACGCTGGTGGTATTCATTATTTCTGACCTCCCCAAGCGGCAAATTTCCCTTAAATAAATAGGAGAACCAAGGCTTGTATTCTTATGGGGTCATGGCTGGAATGTCTGCCGCTACCACAAATGTGAGATTGTATCGAGGTGGCTTACATATGCTGCCCCACACAACGATTTTATTGAAATGATTCTCACTTGTACGGAAAATTTACTAAAAAACTGTGAATTCTTCTTTGGGGGAAATATATGACTCTTTGGCGATCAGGTACAGAGAAAATTGCTATATACACTTGCAGCCAGCCAATATTGTCACAAATAATTAAGTCCACTGTTACAGGCTCTAGACCCCCATAACAAGACTCTTGGTTAGGATATTCGTGGCCGTTGTGGGCAGCTGAACCCAGTGACAAGTAGACAGTTCCCAGGGAGTTGGTTATTGATTCACTCGCTCTTTTCTCGGAATAAAATTAAATGTCGGCATCTTTTATGTCACCAACCCATTACCGAGACAACTACACCAACTGCCTTAATGAACACGAGCCAATAATTGCACACATTTTGTACTTTACTGGACGTTCCATGGTATAGCGGCAGTCTCTCCTGGCTATGATAAGACTGACAATTAAATTTCTGGTTTTACATGTTCGCTGTTAATGAACTAATGCACAAAAAATAGGAAGTGTAATCCAGCCGCCTGTTTGAACCCTTGTGAGCACACCGCCGCTGTTCCCGGGTGTTAGCTTGATGTTAGCCAGGACCGGGACCCAGATTCTCAGACAGAGGTTCTTGCCATGATTTTTCCTCGTACTGAAGATGCATGAATTGTATCAGTATTACTTTTGGTCTCAACCTTCAAAAGATATATTCACTAAACACCAATTAATTGACAAGGTTAAAGTAGATAATCCTCCAACTTAACTTTAGCTCCAGTCGTCCAGTATGGTGCGCCCTTACATCTTCATTCACTAGCAGTGTTTGATCATAAGAGTCAATCTGGACCCTATGCCCAGGATTCTAAAAGAGTCATGTATTAAGTCTCTTCCTTCATCAGGGGAGAGTGAGGTTGTCTTTGGGTGAACTTTTAGTGTCATATCGTGTGGTGTCTTTGTGTCAGCCTCAAGTGAGTGAGTTAGATCCCTTCTCACTACTCCATTTACGAGGAGAGAATTCAATTATTCTCCTTTGACAATCTGGCCCCCGCGTCCCTAATTCTTAAGAGAATCATATTTTGAAACTTTAACCAAACTGGAAATATTAGAACACTATGCCTTTTTTATGCTACGGTGCAAAGATACTTTAAAACTACACTTATAATACACATGTAATAAGGTATTATATTGCTCAAGTCACATATCCCCTCTAGCTGAACCTAAGTGACACGTCCTTACCCCCTTCCTCTCTCTCCCTTACCCCACCCACCCCCTCCCATCCAATCCACCCCCTCCCACCCAACCCCACCTTCTTCCACCCCACCCCCGACCCTCACCCCACCCCAATCCCCCCACCCCTCCTCGTCTTCTTCCTCCCTCGGCTCAGTAAACGCTCATAACGCTTTCCCAGGTAAGTGCAATACCTTGTAAATCTTCCCGTTTTTTCCCATTGTATATTTCACCAACACCTGAGGCCGCTTTTTTTTTTGTTCTTCTATACTACTGTGTCCCATGCACTTCCTCCTCTCCCTCTGATGCCTACTCTCTCAAAAGGCTCTGTGGGAGGGGCTCATAGTGGTTTGTTTGTATGAATACTTGTCCAAATTCTCTCTCTTGATTTTCCCATCGTCTTAAATCCGACGCCGTCCACAGAAAGCGATTTAGCTCAGTGTCTCTGGGGTTAGTTTGGATAGCTCTCCTGGATCCTGTTTAATTTTCTCCTTTGCTTCTAGTTATGATGGCGTCGAAGCTGCACCGAGACTGTATACTGAAACTCGGAAATAATAAATGTATTAAGACTCTTGGTGAATATAGATCCGGGGGTTTAGTTATGATGGCGGAGGAAATACACCGAGACTGTACTGGGTCCAGGCAATAACGTGAGAATCTCAGGGAATGTAAATCGTTGAGGCTGTGTCGTGGTTGTTTAGTGAGGGATGGAGGCCCCGGCATCATCCCCCAGGGGTCGATAATTAGGTTGTAAAATGTTCAACTCTTGACGCTCCATTAACTGGTGGGGAAAAATCGACGGGTCGAAGTTACGGTTGAGAGCGTCTTGTGTGTGTGTGTGTTTAATTGTATACAAATAGGTACAGTATTTGTTCGTGTTGGAATGTGTGTTAGTTTATGTACGTGTATGTGTACATCTCTGTGCACATTTAGAACTCATTTAAACATGCAAAACTATTCACACACACAGATACATACATACATACATACATACATATACGCACACACACACACACACACACACACACACACACACACACAATGCAATGTCTCCTCTGCGTCACAATAAAGAATTTCTTGGTTTCTAATTTTTCAAGATAATATAAGAAGTAATTCAGGCAGAAGGATAACACAGTTGTACACTGAGACCAATACTCTCTCTCTCTCTCTCTCTCTCTCTCTCTCTCTCTCTCTCTCTCTCTCTCTCTCACCTTTATTCCGTCAATGCTATCAGCCACTGTTTCATTTCTCTTGTCCATCTCGCATATATCCCCGTCACGTTCTTTTACTTTTCCTTTGCGTCTTACTTCCTTTTCCGCTATTTTATCTCACTCTTCCCCTCCTCACTGATTTCCCTCTCTCTGTCTCTCACTATTTCTTTTGTTCTTTTATTTTTTCCCTGCCTCTTCCTACCCTCCTCTCCTTTACACTCCCTTCCTCAACTCTCTTGCTTTCCTTCCCTCCTCTCTCCCTGTTTTACAATTCCTCTATCTTTACCCTTCCTTCTCTCCCTTACTTTTCCTCCCTCCATTTTATTTGCCTCCGTTCCTTTCCTTCCCCTTACCTTCCCTCTTATCCCTAATTTCCCTTCCCCTTTCCCTCCTCCTCCCCACAAGAAGCGATTACCTCCTTGAGTCGCTCCATTGACAACCAATCACGGTATTAAACAGGTGCGGAGCCTTGTTGAACGCCCCCCCCCTCTCTCTCCTGATTTTAAATTATGCCCCCACCATGGCCCACCTACATGGGTCATCCTGTTTACCCCAGGGCCTTCCTATACGGGGGATCCTCTCTTCCCCAGGGCCCTCCTGTCTCTGGGAACCCTGGATCCACCCCCCTCCCCTCCCAGGGTCCTCTAACATTGGGGATCCTCCCTCCCCAGTAACCCCGTCTGCTGGGGGGAGAGACAGAAACAAGAGGGGAAAACAATGCCATCCGAAGGAAAATTCGCCCTCGAGCAATCAAGGGGATTGTGTGGGTCTTTCAAAGCCGAGTTGTGGTGAGGGAGGGCGGCAGGGGTGTAGACGGTGGCAGCGGTAGGTAAGAGGGTGGTAGTGGGGAGGTGGAGGTAATATGAGGGGTAGTAGGAGGTTGGAGAATGTGGTAGAAGGTAGGAGGGGATATAGGGTGGGGATAATAGGAAGGTAGGGAGGTAGTAGACTATAGGGGAGGGAAATAGGAGGTAAGGAGGGGTGGTAGGAGTTAGGAGGAGGTACAGGATATAGGAGGTAGGAGGGGGTAGTAGCGTATAGGAGAGGGTACTAGGAGGTAAGGAGGAGTGATAGCAGGTAAGGAGGGGTGTAGGATAGAGGAAGGGGTAATTGGAGGTAAGGAGAGGGTGGTGGGGGGGGGGGGGTAGTAGGCGAGGATAGAGGAGCCTGATGGATGGTAGATCAGGAGACAGGGAGGTAGATCAGGAGACAGGGAGGTAGATCAGGAGACAGGGAGGTAGATCAGGAGACAGGGAGGTAGATCAGGAGACAGGGAGGTAGATCAGGAGACAGGAAGGTGGATCAGGAGACAGGGAGGTGGATCAGGAGACAGGGAGGTAGATCAGGAGGCTGGGAGGTAGATCAGGAGACAGGGAGGTAGATCAGGAGACAGGGAGGTGGATCAGGAGGCTGGAAGGTGGATCAGGAGGCTGGGAGGTTCATAATGAGCCACCTTCCTCCTCCTCCTGGGCTGGACACAATAGGGAAGGAGAGCCGGGACCCGCACCGCCCGCCTTGCTTCTTTCACTCCTGTTCACTGGGGATCTGATTCCCTACTCTCCCTTGGCCATTGTTCAACGCCTCATTGTGTCGTGTCTCGTTGAACGCTGCCTCGTTGTTCAGTGTCTCGTTGAACGCTGCCTCGTTGTTCAGTGTCTCGTTGAACGCTGCCTCGTTGCTCAGTGTCTCGTTGGACGCTGCCTCGTTCAGTGTCTCATTGGACGCTGTCTCATTGTGTATAGTGTCTCGTTGAACGCTCTTCTCTTTTCATTTTCTCGTTGAGCAGCACGTATGTGTGTAAATAATTAACATACCGGTACGTCTTAGGGTCTTTCTTTACATTATACGAGTATCGTATTGTATTCACACACACACACACACACACACACCTACCTCTTCCATCTCCTCTTCCCGCAGCTTTCCACGCTGTGATGGAACAAATATTGCGGTGGAGGATAACGCTACTAGTAGTTGTGGTAGAGGCGTGTGTGGTGGTAGTGGAGGAATGTGGTAGTAGTGGAGGGAATTGGTATAGTTATGGAGAATGTGGTAGTGATGGTGGCAGATGTGATGGATGGGGGGGGGGGAGGGCACAAGTGGTAGCTCTATAAGCCTCAAAAGATCAACAATGGCTGAGTAATTCAAGAGGAGTTATAAGTGATGATGAAAAACCTGGGTGCCGGGGATTACCAGCGTCACACACACAGGAGGAGTGGGCGGAGGGGGACTACCGGAGCCTCAGACACTTCCTACGTTCACTTTTCCACCTCAATGGCCACGTCAACAACACGATTAAGTGGCTCAGATAAGGAAGTATGTAGAGGTTATGGTTTAAGGTGGCGTCAGTATTGCACAGAGACTCGAATGGAGTTAGTTGTTGTCTTGTCCACAGTGAGGAAGAAAATGAATCACGTACGAATCATTGAGAACACTGGTGGGGGCCCAGGAGAAGGGGATAAGAGGGGACGCTGGGTAATTAAATAAGAATTAAAGGATCGATGAGAGGAACTGTAGATGGAAGTTGTGGGAGGACGAGAGTGGTGGGGGTGGCAGGAGGGGTTAACGACTCATCAAAGAAGGATAAGGAACTCTCAACACTTCCTCCCACCTTTCACTACATTGTTACTCTTACATTAAAACGCTGCCACTGCGGACGGACAGATGGCGATAAACGATCGCCTGGCGTAGCTTCCATAAACCCCTCAGAGGGAATAGTCAGGTGGTGTGAAGCGTTCATACTGGCGGCGTTTTTTATGGTATGAAGGCCGTGACCAGCTGCCTCACCACCTCACCTCTCTGTTGTGATCATATATATTACACAATATTGTGACAGAAGTAATATTACTAACACTAGTACAGTGTAATAAACATTATAGAAGTTACAGTTATAGTGTGTGTGTGTGTGTGTGTGTGTGTGTGTGTGTGTGTGTGTGTGCGTGAATAATAATAATAATAATAATTAACGGTGTATTGAAAGAGCTTGGCAGCCAGAAGGCTGAAAATATACAGTTACATATTTGGGGAATGGGTTACGAATTACAAATAATATACAAGTAACATAAGTGACACAAATAAGACATATAATAACTTAGATGGGGAAAAGCTCAGACTACAGTTCATTTCAACATAGTGACAGTGTTACAGTATTACAAGTTATTGATAATTTTTACAATGGTTGGGACTGGGCTGTTCTTATAGCGATCAGTTCGTGCACGTATGGGCTGGATGCGGTTGTGGTGTCGAACAGCAATTCTCGGACAAGGGATCTCAGGTGGTAGTAGGAGCCGGTGTCGGGGATGGTGTGTGTGTGTGTGTGTGTGTGTAGGAAAATTGATGTAGCACAAATGAGTTGACTAACTGTGAGAAATATCCCATCCCGGCGTGGAAGGAGCCGTGAGTGTGCAGTGTGTTACGGCAGACCCATATAGTATCTAGTACTGGGGAGGAATATACGCCAGCAGCATATACTGATCCTTCGCCTTCACCGACACTCCTTCGCGATATACCTCCGACTTAATCCAAACTGATGACGTGTCCGGTATAATGTGAGTGTTTGGATAATGTCCTCTCCTGGGCTAAGCTTAAGTTCTTAACCTCTGATTTACTACTAAATTATTCAGCTCCAACACTCACTAAATAAAAACTTTGTTGAAATCCTTAAAACAGAAATGCGAATAACATGAATACTCGAGTGGGTGGGTGTGTGTATGTGGGTGTGTATGTATATGCATGTGTGTTTATGCATGGATGTGTTTGTATGCGGTTCTGTTCTGTTCTCTCTCTCTCTCGTGTGTGTTTGGGTGTGTGAGAGTAACCAAGAGCTCGATAGGACGTACAGTAACTACCCTCGTTCAGTTGTCATGTTCCCCATCAACTGGCCAATGATACCTTAAGCTGTTGTGAAAGCTTACTAAGAGTCAACTAGCGAGCAACCTCTATGGCTATATAATTAATTGTATATTTATTTTATTATTTCTATTTATGTATGTGTTTTTATTTTGTCGATTATAAGTAATTTCACAGACTTTTTGTTTTCGTTTCGTTAAGATAAATTATCCTCTTGTCCTAGTTTTTTTACAGGGGGGGAGGGGAGGGAGGTGAGACCCGTAATAATCCTTCATTTAATTTTCCGCTACATTAACGCTCATCTCTTTTTCCTGTCAGTAGAAATGTATTTAGTTTCCTTAAGGACCCATTTGATTTTGTCTCGTTTGAAATTGTGTTCTTTTTTGTCTTTGAAGTGTTAGGTTAGGTTAGGTGTTATACAGTGTTTCTCTCTTATGACAATGGTTTATATTGAACCTTGCGATGCTTTTAACTCCAAGGTTAGATAGAACGTTGTTAAGTAATTAAGTAGGTGTGGAGAGCCCTGAGCAGGTGTGGGTGCTCTGGACAGGTTTGGAAGTTCTGATCAGGTGTGGGAATCTTAAGCAGGTGTTGAGGTTCTTAGTATGTGTGGAAATCATGAATTGATGTGGAAGTTCTGGTCAGGTGTAGAAATCCAGAGCATGTGTTGGAATCCTGAATATGTGTCTGTGTAAGTCCTAGGCAGGTGTGGATGAGCAGGAGGCAACAGTGTGGTAGCTTTAGCAGGTAGGGAGGAGCCGGTAGCAGGAGTGAGGTAGCTTTAGCAGGTAAGGAGGAGCCGGTAGCAGGAGTGAGGGAGCTTTAGCAGGTAAGGAGGAGCCGGTAGCAGGAGTGAGGTAGCTTTAGCAGGTAGGGAGGAGCCGGTAGCAGGAGTGAGGTAGCTTTAGCAGGTAAGGAGGAGCCGGTAGCAGGAGTGAGGGAGCTTTAGCAGGTAAGGAGGAGCCGGCAGCAGGAGTGAGGTGGTTTTAGCAGGTGTGGTATGTAAGCCTCCAGGCCGCATATCTCCCCCTCCCTCCCGCCTTTTTCTCTCGCTTGTTACAAACTTTTTCCTCTTAAACCTTCACAACAACACACACACACACACACACACACACACACACACACACACTTGTTATTTATCTTATTGTTATTTGTATTTCAATCTATTTCATCAATCAATTAACCATACACAATTACACACCGTTTAAATCAATAGAAAATGGGTAATATTTCGTAATTAAAAACGAAACGGGAATACGGATATATTATTAATTATGGTGTTTTTTTTCTGTACACAAACCTAAAGGACGGGTTGTCTCAGCACAGTGTGGAGGACATCTTGATCACCGTCTGTGTGTGTGTTGTTGTGCCACGGTGAGGGGGGGGGGTGTGTTTACGTTTCCAGATAGGAAAATATTCATCGTACTAACTTTTGAAAATCAGGACTGAAGATTATGTTTCCGGGTATTTACGGTTTGTGTGTGGTTGATTTTGAGTGTGTGTGTGTGTGTGTGTGTGTTTTCCGTGCGTGCGCCTCTGTCTGTGTGTGTGTTTTGTGTTTGTGGGTATGTGTTTGTGCGTATGTGGCGGGAGAGAGAGAGAGAGAGAGAGAGAGAGAATGTCTAATATTTGGAGTAATAGGAAAGGATTTGGACTCTCGGGGGAAATATAAGTTCCGTTCAACTTTAAAACTTTAAATTAGAAATCTAAAAGTCACCACTAGACTTGCGTGCTGCTCAGTTTGTCTTTCTCCATCTCTCACCTTGACTCTCTCCTCCACGTGAGGCGGCAGGGAGGGAGAGAGAAGGGGGAGAGAAGAGTGGGAGATAGGTGAAGAAAAGGGAGTGAGGAAAGGAAAGGGAGAGTGAAAGGGTGGTAGAGAAAGAGTGTGTGACGTATTTGGGAGGGATGAAGGAGAGAGAGAGAGAGAGAGAGAGAGAGAGAGAGGGGTGAACTAATAAAAGGACCTCGTGACTCACCTGTTTGCTAAGTTAATAAGGAACTCGGTACCAAAATATAACTCCTGCTATATAAACAACCCGGAGGCATCACACTGCAGGGGTTAAAATAAAGAATGACCAGACAATGAAATAAACTTTAAACAAAACTGTACTGAGAGTTGTGTGTACGTTAGTGAAAGATACCGAGCTGAGTCTGGGGGCCTAAGGTTTGTGGTGATTATTTGGGTGAACTCCGCAGCCCCGTCATGCCCCCCGCCCCACTTCATCCCCCCCGCCCCGCTCCACCTCACCCTCCCCCCGTCTCGTCTCCCAGCCTTAGTATGAGCAATAGTCTATCCCCGTAGCCCCAAGTAAGCCTCCCCCCCCCCCCTCCACACACACAAAACAAGCGTAGTATAAAGTTACATGAGAAGGTTAAGACAACAAGGACATATACTTTAACCACACACACACACACACACACACACACACACACACACATGTAAATACTTGTTCATCTCACTAACTTGCTCCGTCACTTCGTCCCTGAATATATCTCGTTCTGTTAGTTGCATCCAAGTTTCAAGTCTCTCTCGCGTCTCATTACAACATGAAAGCAGACTTACCATAAATCCCGCCTGGAGCAGTGTGCAGATTATCCCGGGATGAGCCACTCACAGTCACCCGGATCACCTCTCCTTCCCATACCTTACAACATCCACTCATCTTGTACCTACGCCCTCTGAACATATCATCAACCACATCCCTTACTTTCCCACACACCTTCTGTAACATCCCTGTCCTCCCTTCCAATTCTTCCTCACATTGTCACCCATCCTAATCTGTACTACAAGTAATCTATTCCCCCTCCCTTCTTCCTTCCCTTCCCCTCTTCCCCCTCCCCCTCCCATCCCCCTTCCCCTCTCATAACTATCATGCTCCCTTCCACACTAGCGACACATCCATGTATATAGTGCAGTAAGGCGTAACGTGTGACCTCCGCTGCATGATGACTTTCCTCGGCGCCTCAATGCTGGAAAGTGAGGACCAGGTGGACTAGAGATGCCGTCCCATCCATCAGTACCCCAGTGAAGGCTCCTGTCACGCCTCGTCATCCCCACGATCCATCTTCACCTTCATCTTATCACCATAGCCATCTCTAGGAGGGTTGCAAGTCAAGTGGTTCTCAACTCTACTAGATCCCTCCCCCCTCCTCCCGCCATCTTTACTAGGCCCTAACTGTATTGTGCCCCTAACTCCACTCTGCCCCAACCTAACATTAACCATTAGGATGTAAACCCGTAAAGTCTAAGAGCTGGAGGCTTAACAGGAGCTTCATAGATAGATAGAAGTCGTGAGGTAGTCGCTGGTAATGGCTCACCTCGAGGCTCTAATGCGAGTCACAGCATAAAACTGAACTCTGGAAATATAGTTTGAGTGTTTAATGGGACACAAACTCGACTGAAGTTATATTTTAATTGTCCATTTTAGGTGATCCCGTTATTTTGGTTTTGTTGTTTATTTAGATAAACTTCAGAAATATATATATATATAAATATATATATATATATATATATATATATATATATATATATATATATATATATATATATATATATATATATATATATATATATATATATATACTGTAGCTGTGGTGATACGATTATAAAAGATCTCGTATTTCTGATTGTTATTACTACATACACAAGACTACACCACTGTACAGATTCTCTTAAGATACACAAATTATATACAGACTCGGACTATAAAGAAATTTACATAGGGTAAACAAACGTACAGACGAACACAGAGTCTCTCCCACTGAGAAGCATAAACAGTACCAGCTCAGAATCCGACCCACATTGTATATTAGCCGTAACACCGGCGGGGCACCACTGAGGCGGGTTAAAAGTGGGAGATACATTACATTAGTTTCCCCCACAGGCGGGACCTTCTCCCTACCCGGCCACCGCGCGTCTTAATGCCCTCACCAACTACAGTACTCTACTTGGGGTGAACCACGCAGCTAAAACGCAAAATCCACTCGCACGTGAGCATGATGTACGCTGATTGGTCCTCGTCCGTCATGAAGTCACTTAGTAACATGTCCATTCCGTCCGTAAAGTAAGGTTAGGTTAGGTTAGGTTAGGTTAGGTTAGGATATTTCAGTACTGGTAACTATTGTTTGGTTTTGTTTCAGTGGGTTAGGGTAACTGAGATTTGCATGGGGGAGTCGGTACTCTAGCGGGCGGAACGAAGGGTAAGGACCATTCAGCACATCTCAAGCCCGCATACGCGTTGATTCTGCTCAACTGCGGGCAGGGACTCCCCAACAGCCCTCTGGCACATTATACCGTGTTTGCATCCGAGACTTGAGTGCTTAATTAAACTAGATGGCCGGTAAATGGAGGCGTACTGGGGAGCTCTTTTCGTCCAGAGTTTAAAGTTCATTTTCTTTCTTCGTGCTTGAAAACCGCCTATAACTTGTAAAGCGAGTGAGTTTACTTGCTGGGCGCTGAGCAAAGTTTTCAGATTCAGGGAAACTACGAAGCTGGCGTTGCTGGGGGAGCGTTTGGCAAATTCTACACGGAGCCGCATTTTTCCTTCGGAGTTATACGTGATGCTATAAGTTGTGTTTGGCAATTTTTCACTGTGTGTGTTTAGGAGTTTTTGAAAATTATGGACTGTGTGTTTGAGGTTTTTTGAAATTCTTGGTAGGTGCACTTTGATTTTTTGGTTTTAATTCTGAACTGTTTTCAAACATTTTAAAATTGTAGGCTGAGTTTTTAGAGTTATTTTTTTTTTATATACTTTGCTTCGATTTTTTTTGTAAATTCTGGAGATAGCCATACAGTCTTCTTGAGTTTATGGCGACAAATATGTGATTCTTGGGGACCGTGGCCATTGTGATTCTTGGGGACCGTGGCCATTGTGATTCTTGGGGACCGTGGCCATTGTGATTCTTGGGGACCGTGGCCATTGTGATTCTTAACAGCTTTGCCTTCTACAGTAGTACCACGTCCTCAGTGCCAAGGGCCATTTCTGAGAAGAAGTTAGACCGTAAGTATGGCTCGGGAGAGTGTCACCTGTGTGGTGGTCTGGTGGCAACTATGGGTCGACCACAACAACTTAACACTGTTGGCACTTGCTAGAAGGAGTGTCAGTTGTGGGCAGTGAGGTGTTGGCAACGTGTCAGCCTCCTCACTGACATCACAACCCGTTACTGTTGGTACTTGTGTTACACCGCCACCTAAGCCTCGGACACAGTGGTGAATGTGTGTGTGTGTGTGTGTGTGTGCGTAACATGCTTTTTTGGCCGTGACTGACGTGTCTTCGTTGACGTAGTGTGACAGTGTTGATTATTTTGCTGGCTGTAGTTATAGGCCGTGAACCACACACACACACACACACACACACACACACACACACACACACACACACATTCACACGCGCGTGCTACTCTTTATACCGCTTGTGTATTAAGTGTATTTAATCTAAGATCCAATATGTGTGTGTGTGTGTGTGTGTGTGTGTGTGTGTGTGTGTGTGTGAAACCGACGAGTTATTACCCCGAAAGGCCAGCACAGGTGAAGCTTACACCCTCGTCACTACACTGTACAAACACGTAGAAACATATCTCTCTCTCTCTCTCTCTCTCTCTCTCTCTCTCTCTCTCTCTCTCTCTCTCTCTCTCTCTCTCTCTCTCTCTCTCGTTTCTTTTTTTCTTCTCTGTTTTTTTGTCTTCCTTTCTCTTTATCTATTTTCTCTTTCTCTTTTTCTCTCTTTCTGATATCTTTCCTTTTCTCTAAATATTTTTCTTTCTCTTTGTATTTTTCTCTCTCACTCACTCTCTCACACCACACAACACACCACACAACGCAACGCAACGCAACGCAACACACCACACCACACCACACCACACCACACAACACAATACAACACACCACACAACACAACACACCACACAACACAACACACCACACCACACACCACACCACACACCACACCACAGCACACCACACACCACGCCACACAACACCTCCGCCATACAGTTCCGGTGGTATTAAAAGCCAATGTATTTTATCTTAATCCCAGGTTAAGGTCGTAATTCAGGGGGTTGTGAAGCTGTTTGACAAATGAGCGGTTTGTTGGAGTCTTTGTGTTGGTTCACCAGCCAATTGTAAGCCTTGGTTGCCATTAACAAGGGCGAAGGAGTGTGGCCTGCCTTGTGGTCGGGGTGGTGGTGCGTGTTGGGAGGGAGAGTAGGAGGGGAGGTAAGAGTGGGGAAAGGGAGGGGAGGGGAGGTAAGAGTGGGGAAAGGGAGGGGAGGTTAGAGTAGGGGAAGGAAACGAAAGGGGGGGGGGGATAGGCTAGGGTTTGGAAAGAATGGAGGAAGAAAGGAGGAGAAGAGGGAGTGAAAGAGCAGAAGGAATGGAGGTGGAGGAATATCGTAATTACCTCAACACTTACAAAGGGAATCTGAATTATTACGAATAGTGTCTCCATTAATTACACTATTGAACCATTCGTACAATTAAATAAACTTAAAATATATTCTATTACCTTAACGCTTTTGTATATTGATAACCAAAGCATTTTACTAATATTAATAATAACTTTAACTTCTCTTTATAATTCACCAAACTCTATGAACCCATCGGTAAGAGATCCATACTGTGGGTTGTTTATGGTTGTTGGGTTGTTAGGGATCTGTGTAATGATGTGTCACCATTAGACTCATCCATACATCACCACCTTTAATAGTCTCATATCTCCTGAGTCCTTCCTCTTATAACATGGGGAACATTATTGTTTTTTTTGGTCTTGGTCTCGTTTTTTGTGTGTTTTTTTATATAAGAGTGTGTGTGTGTGTGTGTGTGTGTGTGTGTGTGTGTTAGTAAGCAGAAGAGATCAACTATAGAGTGAAGGACCCTCTGGTGTGGGTGGGTGGAGGACCTGGGGACATTCATAGAGCTGTCTGGCGCAATTCTCAAATAAACGCTCTTGAAAAACAAAACATAAACAGTATATTCATGTGTTGTATTTTCTTCATTGAGACGACGATTTACGCCTCTTAATTCACCTGTTCGTGTCATTGCAATATTCGTGACGGCATGCCAGGTCAACATTCCCAAAAATTCGTAAATTAATCGTTTTTTTTGTGTGTTCCTTTAGTCAGAGATGAAAAAAAAAACACCATTGGATGTAATAGTGTGTCAGTGTAATTTCGACGTCATGTTTGTCCTCCGTGACGATAGTGGACGGTGCTGGAGGTAGGCACTTGGCAGTCAGGTGCTAATGATAATCACGTACAGTACACACATCTAATGTAGGAAAGCTATGAATAAATTAAAGTAAAGAATAGTTTAATATAAAAGCATGTCTATACA
The DNA here is from genome assembly GCA_958450375.1 of Homarus gammarus. Taxonomy (NCBI): domain Eukaryota; kingdom Metazoa; phylum Arthropoda; class Malacostraca; order Decapoda; family Nephropidae; genus Homarus; species Homarus gammarus. The sequence goes on along the minus strand of CAUDMG010002285.1, from coordinate 1,080,426 downwards.
ATAACAAAATTATTATTATATTTACACGTTTAATATATAATGAAATATTTATTTTTTATTGGATAAGTGAAGAAACAATTAAAAAAAAAGAATAAAGGGAATTGAGTTTCAGTGGCATGAAAATGAATAGAATAATAGAGAGGGGTGAGTGGAGGGAGGGAGGCAGGTAGGTGTGTGAGAGAGAGGCACTATGGCTGGTGCTCAGTGGGGGGTAAATATCAATGAGACGTGGCGAGATGTACCAAATCCCCGGGTGAGGCTCCGACACCCCGTCTCCCCGGTAATCGCTCCCCTGAGACGTGGCGGCCCCGAACAGGTGGTAATGGCTGTAGGGGAAAACAAATGACGGTGTACTGAGGGCATGAGTGAGTTTCGGGAGCTATTCTGGAGCCTAGTTCACCGTGGTCTCCCGCACCCATCCCGGAAATTTGGGTATAGGATCATCGTGGGGAGAGGAAGGAGAGGGGAGGGTGACAAAAACCCAATAAGTGGAAGAACACGAGTGTGCCGGGGAGAGTCTTCTCTATTGGTAATTGAGGGGATCCAATACCATAAAGACAGCGCGGAAACAAATGACTGTCAGTGAAGAAACGTGAAGACGGTTCAAGATGGTCGTGTTGTAGGATTTAGTGGCTCGACGCTGCTCTGTGGAGGTCCTGTTGGTGTACCGTGGTGAGTGTACTTTGTATAGGGTGTGTCGTTGTAGGGTGTATAGTACAATACAGTGTACTCTCTGGGCATTCTCATATATCCATGCGCTTATATTAACTCTTTAACTGGTGGTGGGTGGGTGGAGGGAACACATTTAATATCCAATCTAAGTTTACTTTCAACACCAAGTTCTTCTCCAGCTTTGTTCACGAACTTAAGTAAGGCACTTGGACGTTTTCTTTCATCATAAGTTACGGGTAAAAATTCAACTTACGATCTCTTGACAATCCATTTTCGTGTCTTAGCTTAAAGTGAGCCAGTTGAATCCTTTTGTCACATTCCCAGTTATATGGAAGACTTTTCGTACGAGCTATTGAGAATCCATCTTCGTGTCGTAGCTTAAAGTGAGCCAGTTAGATGCGATCTCACATCTCCAGCTAAGGAAAAATGTTGACGCATGTTCCTCCCCCCCCCTCCCCCCCCATATATTGTGTTGTTGTCGTAAGTCCTCGATTTTTATGCTATTCTCGTAGTCTTCTGTCTGTCTGTGTGTTGTGTCCAGGCAACTCAAAGATTCCTACGTTGAATTTTACGACTATTTGGTATTATTTAAGCTACGACACCAAGACGGATTCTTTGTAGTGTGTGTGTGTGTGTGTGTGTGTGTGTGTGTGTGTGTTAATTTTTTTATCCCGTATCTGTTGATGTGTGTCGGTGTATGTTGCAATCATAGTCTACGTCTGTCGTGTTATTCCTTCTCACATCTAGACTCTCACTTCCCTCTCTCTCCGTCTTCTCTCACACACACTTCCCTCTCCTCACACACCTTACCCTCACACCTCACCTCACTCTTCCCCTCACTTCACTCTGTCCCCCCTCTCCCCTCTCCCTAGTTCCCTCTTACCATAGTATTCTGTATAGTGCAAGAGGGTCATAAACGCCACCAATGGGCCGGAGCCTTGAGGAGAGAAAATACGTTAGTATTTATTTTATTGAATTCCTCTGTCCTTAATTATTCCCCTCGCCCCCCCTACCCCCAGAAATTACCTCACACCCCGGATACTGTTGCACACCTGGATATTCTCAAGCCTCCCCCCTTCCCCCTGGATATTACCACACCCCGAGTATTCCCATGTCCTTGAAATATTCTGTCCTAAATTTTCTTCTCCATTATCCACAGATACTTCACGTGGAACCTAGATCCCAGGGGAATCAAAAATACCTCAGGTGAGTCAAGAGATACCCTATTTGAGTTGAGAGATACTTCAGGTGAGTCAAGAGATACCCCAGGTGAGTCACAGATACCTCAGGTGAGTCAAAGATACCTCGGGTGAGTCAAGAGATACTTCAGGTGAGTCAAGAGATACCCCAGGTGAGTCAGGAGATATTCCAGATGAGTCATAAAAGTCCTAGGTGAGTCACTAAGATCCCAGAGGAGTCATAAAGGTATCAGGTGAGTCACTAAGATCCCAGGTGAGCCAAGAGATACACCAGGTGAGTCAGAGATGCCCCAGGTGAGTCATGGAGGGTAGACTCAAAGAAACAGGCTAGGGACAGGCGGTAAATACGAGGTGGTGGAGGTAATGTTAGTTTGGGGTGAGAGTTAGGAGTCTTATCTCCAGGGGATTAGGGTGAGGCTCATGGCTCTAGGAGGAAGAGGAAAAAGTAAGGAGGAGGAGGAGATAGAAGAAGACGTAAGGATAAAGAGAAAGTGAGGATGGGGAGGAGGAAGAAGGGGAGGTGGCGGTAAATTAGAGGGGGATGGAAAAGGAGGAATGAAAAGAGTAGGAAGAGGAAGTGATGGAAAAGTAGCAAGAAGGAGAGCCGGAAGTAGAGGATTAGGAGGGTAAGGTAGAAGAGTAAGGAGAAGAAATGGAAGAGAGGGGAAGGTGGTGAGGGGGGGGGGGGGCAACCTACAAGAAATTAGGGAAACTGAATCCAAGACTGACACAAATATTAGTGAAATAAAGATGCAATAGAAGATACAAATGGACTCCAAAGATCCTCGTAGAACACACACACACACACACACACACACACACACACACACACACAGAGGAAGGAACAGGACGGACCACTGTGAAAAATATCCAGTGAGGGTCAAGAAAGAAGTTTAAGGTTGAAGTTTGCGAGAATAAGTTAGAGAGGTTGATAAATAGGAGATGGCTAAGTTGTAGGAGACCATGACGAACGGAGTAGATTTTTTGGAGAGGAAATTTTTGAGGTATTGGAGGCGAAGGGTCGTAGGAGGCCATGACCTACGGAGATTTTTTTTTTTTTTTTGAGGGGGAGTTGGAGGTAGTGGGAGGTTTTCTGAGGCTATGATGTATGGATTAATTTTTTTTTAATATTGGAGGTGGTGATTTTTTTTTTTTTTTTTTTTTTTGGAGGCTCTAACATACATTAGATATATTTTGGAGGATTTTATTTAATATTTTTTTTTGAGAGAGAGAGAATTAGGGTAAAGATTTCTGTTTTCTAAGATGGGTCAATATATAATAATTAGTTCCGTGGAATATGAAATTGAATTTAGGCAGTTTGGTTTGGTGTTGAATATTTTAAAGGAAGGTGTGAGTTTTTAATGAAGTTAGAGGAGTGTGTTGTAAAGTTATAATGGAGGGAGGGAGAGAGAGAGAGAGAGAGAGAGAGAGAGAGAGAGAGAGAGAGAGACGTGTGTGGGAAAGAAATAGAAACACACACATTCTCTCTCTCTCTCTCTCTCTCTCTCTCTCTCTCTCTCTCTCTCTCTCTCTCACACACACACACACACACATGTGTCACAGACCATGGCACGACACACAGCAATAGAGTCCCGGTGAAGAGAAGAGAGTAATTCCCCAAATTGGAAATGAATAAAGAGGAGTGAACGTCCCTCTGAAAAATGCACGCGAGTCCTTTGAGAGCTTCTGCTGGAATGAAGTCATGAGGGCACGACGGGTCACGCTCCATGACCTAGCAGGGAAGAGGGGGGGAGGGAGGGAGTGAGGCGTGAGGGATATGACATGTGAGGGAATGTGGTGCTGAGTGGAATAGTGCCAAGGTCTGTGTTGTGTTGAGCCGTGCCTGCTGGTGTAGACTGGGGCCGCGGAGGCTGGTGGTGGTGTTGAAATACCTGGTATCACATAAACTTGGTATCAAGAAATTGGGTTAAAAGTATATCAGGTAAAGTAATAGAAAGGGAGAGAAGTAACAAAGAAGAATAGAGAGAGACGGAGAGACGGACAGAGAGTACGTGTCATTTTTATTAAATGAGTAAAAAAAAAAAGTTTGACTGCTACACACAGGTAAGACCGTGAGAGGGAGGCTGAACCTCCGCAGCGCTACATTTAATACAACTTTACGTCGCGATAAAAAAAACAAGTTGAAAATTCCTGCTGCAGAAACTTGGCTTCTGTGTTCACTGAACTTGAGTCAACTTGAGACCAATTCTTAAAAAAAAAAAAAAAAAAAAAAAAAAAAAAAGTGTATAAGAGCTAGACTTGCCCAGGGTAAGACGCCTCGTGAGCGACTTGGAACTTCACATTACTGCTGTTTCATTGTGGACGCTAAGTTGTATGTTTCAGTGTAATTTTCCAGCCATTGTTAATCTACCGGTAGTAAGAGTGATCCTCATACACCAATGAAAATATTGGTCCTTATATTAGCACAGTTGTTGACGCCATTATGAGGGTATATGGCACTTATTAGGGAATTGTAGTTTTTAAGTGTTGAGGGGAGGAGGATCGTACCCTTCGCGTTCGTTCTGGTTACAACGCCAAATATTCCGCGAAACTCCACTTTAACCCTTCACTACGGGGAACGCCAAATATTTAAATTTTATTTAGCTAACGCCTGACGATTTTGTTCAGCAGAGAGAGGAACCTTTACACTGGTTAACGATACTTAACCACAATGATCAAGGGTCACCAGGGTATCTACCACTGAGCCAAGATAGAGGGTAAACTGTTTTATATAAGTCAATGTTAGGTAGTACATGGCGAGCACAGTGGGAAAAACTGGGACAAAAGTGAATCCACACAGTTCATAATAAGAGACAGGTACTGTACTATATAAAGACCACGTTAAAACATCCTCCTCTAAAGTTCCTCATACAGAAAATACACAGAATAACTCAATCCCCGGTGAGTCGTATCTTTTCCAGAAAGTTGTTGCTGGCTGTATTAAAGCCAATTAGCCGGGCGAGAGGAAGAGCTCATTAGATTTGCACCAAAATATACAGACTGTCGACTTATGCAGTTAATACTATTAGAAATCCTCTCACTGATGACTACTAGTTGTGTATAAATAGAACTTAAATAGCTGTATATTATTTGAGATGATACTATTGGAGTTAGCTCAATTTAACTAGCAAATTAATAGGCATCGGAAAACTGAAATATAAACCTGTAAAACCATATTTGAACCTAAACCAACTTCACCTGTACTAAGTAAACCTATCCATACTAAACCTTATTTAACTTTAATAAACATGTGGATAATGTTTAGATATATTTTCTAATGATTGAATGTTTATGTCCTGTTGTTTGCAAAGTTGAGCGTCACACAAATATTCCAGCTTTATAACAACTCTCAGGGGAGGAGGAAGGAGGGGCAGGTTAAGAGTACCTTTTGGTAGTGTTATCAGTGACCCCTTGAAGATGGTGGTGACTGCTCCTCCTGTTCAAAGGGTTACAGCATCAGGGAGGTACTACCGCCTGGGAAGATATTGGAAGCATAATGTGTTGTCTAATGGTAGACCCTGCTGCCATATGGCACCACGAAAACTGTGACCAAGTCCCAGGTTGCTGATCTGACTTTCTGCCTCATTTACACACAATTGCAGGGTCTCAATTGTTTCTCTTACTATTGACAACACAACATACATATATTGTTCCTTACTTTTGATTTTTTTTCATTTTGTATTTCTTTGTGGTTCTTTATTATTATTATTATTATTATTATTATTATTATTATTATTATTATTATTATTATTATTATTGTTACATTTTCGCCCCCCGGGCCCCGATGTGGGTCGGTGACCTGTGCCTGGGTGGGCTGATTCCCGTAAAAAAAATAAGTAAGGGATTAAGTTACCACATACACTGAAGGGGCGAAATTGTCGAACTCTTGCTATTAGGTTATTTTACTCAAGGGATTATGATAGTAAGTTGTCTTACGTTAGGGATTAAGTTATCTTACTCCAGGGTTTAAGATATCTTACTCAAGGAATAAACCTGCTTACTCTAGAGATTAAGACATCTTATTCTAGGGATTAAAAAATTCTACTCAAGAGATTTAGATAACTTACTCTAGGGATTAAGTTATCTTACTCTAGGGATTACTTTTTTGTTTTCGGGGAAGTGACAGCATACTCAAGGAAACTCATCATCATAATCAAAGGTTAAATCTGCAGATGACACAACGTCTCGTCTTGAACACGAGAGCAGGACAGAACAGTACCTCGGGAGGTCTATCTGGCACCGTGCCCAGCTCTCTCTAGTGTTTGACATATAGCTAATGAGATTCACACGCTGGCGTTGTGTTGGTGGGTGATGTGATGCGTCTAGTGCGGCAGCGTTAAGTTAGTGTTAAGGTGAATGTTCTGCTCGCTACTCTTACGCTCTCAACTCCTGCCGCCGGCTACGTTAGGTTAGGTCAGGTCAGGTCAAAGGGGAGAGCCGAGTGTGTAAGTCTCTCCCCTCACCAAGACCCTTCAGTGCCTCCTCGTGGCAACGCACAGTAACTGGGTGTCGGCGACGCCAGGCAGATTCCGTAAGTGATATCGGATTAGCAGTGGGCCTCAGAGGTATGGTGTGCAGGCCCTTTTCTCTCCTCTTCCATCCCTTTATCATCTCCTATTCCTTCCTGGTGTCTCTCCTTTTATTTCGTCTCTGTCTCGTCTCCATTTATCATCTCTCTCTCTCTCTCTCTCTCTCTCTCTCTCTCTCTCTCTCTCTCTCTCTCTCTCTCTCGCCCTTATTATTAAACATCTTCCCTTGAAGAGGGTCGTCGTGTTTCAACCCGTGTTTTAAACTAAATGAGTCCTGAGGGACACCGCAGTACAGTACTTAACGGGGTGTGGCGGTAAATTAACTAATTCCAATATTATAAATTAATTTTATTGGAATTAGTTTCGCCACACCCCGTTAAACACTGTACTGCCGTGTCCCTCAGGACTCATTTAGTTTAAAACACGGGTTGAAACACGACGACCCTCTTCAAGGGAAGATGTTTAATAATACGGGCGTCTCTCTCTCTTTACTGTGTCCTATTTATTTCCCTTGTGTCTATTCCTAATATATATGTTATTGTTTACTTAATTTCCCAGCCGGTGTGTATCATTGTCTGCTTTGTTTATATATTCAGCCGCCTTCCCCTTTCTAATGATCTTTCTTTTTTTACAGTACAGTAGTTAATATATCTCCCTTTGTTTACTTCTTTTATCGTTTGTTGTTTATACGTATCTCCCACCACCTTTGTTTATTCCTTGTTTATTTGTTTACACTATTTCTCTCTCCCTCTATTGTGTTTACTTTTTGTCTCTCTCTCCCTCCCCTTGTCTCTCTCTCCCCCTGTGTATGTCCCTCCCTGTTATCACCTTACGAGAGGAAGTGAGGGAAATGGAATATGAAGAAGATAAAACATGCAGGGAGGAGGGGGGGGGGAAATGTTGACGTAGATAGAAAGAAGAGGAAGTAGGGGAAAGGGAGATAAAAGAGGGAAGAGATGAGAACTAAAGAGAGAAGGGGAATGAGTGTATAGAAGGAAGAGAAAGATGGATGGAAGACTAGGAGGAGAAAGAGAAGGAGGGGAAGGAAGGAATCAAGGAAGACTAGGAGTAGAAAGAAGGAAGGATGATTAGGAGGAAGCAGAAGTAGGAATAGAAGGAAAAGAAAGAAGAAATATAAGAAAGAAAAAATGCAATGAATAAAAGAACGAAGGGAAACACTAAAGGAAGGTAATAAGAGAGTGTGCCACTGTTGACCTAAGTAATAATGCCACACGTCCCTGGGCTAGTTGGCTGGCTAGGTCGTGACGTCGCCATCGCCAAGGAGACCCGCCTTACGTCATCACTTACGTCACAAATATGCACATAAATCATTGGCTGTCAAGGTTTATTTGCTCTCGTGATTGTGTGACGTCATCTGTGTTGCTATTGGTTGTACCCTGAGAATTGGACCAATGATAGGATTATACCTTTAAAAATCCACTCTCACAGGGCCCGACACGTATATATTCCATATTAATCTCACAAAGGAGTTGTTTATCAATACTTGGCTATTTGTTTACAATAAATTACATCGTATCCAGGGATCTTATGACTGACAGAGTGATTTGTTTTGATAGTGAGATGAAATGAGAAGCTTCAGTCCTATCAAACTTGACTGGCGGAAAAAAGAACCAGAAAATTAGGTCTCCATCTTATTACACCTGAAGATTAACTACACTTGCGTTAACCTAACCTATCCTAACCTAACCTAACCTAACCTAACCTAACCACACTTGCGCTAACCTAACCTAACCTAACCTAACCTAACCACACTTGCGCTAACCTAACCTAACCTAACCTAACCTAACCTAACCTAACAAAAATTCAATCCAATTAATATGCTTCAGACTACAGTGTGCCATACCCCTTCTGGACAACATCTACATAATGTTTCAACTGATTTACATACAACTTTTACCAGAAGACTTCAACTGGTACGCTGTTTCCTGTATTTATTAAGGACATTTTGGAGTATCATTTTGCTGACCTGGAAATAGTGTTAACGATGTATGGGTTGTGGAGAGAGCCGCATGGGTAGCTGATTACTGGAGGTGTGAGGACAACTTAGTGGCTATCAGAGGTGTGAGGACAACTTAGTGGCTATCAGAGGTGCGAGGACAACTTAGTGACTATCAGAGGTGAGAGGACAACTTAGTGGCTATCAGAGGTGTTAGGACAACTTAGTGGCTATCAGAGGTGTTAGGACAACTTAGTGGCTATCAGAGGTGTGAGGACAACTTAGTGGCTATCAGAGGTGTTAGGACAACTTAGTGGACAACTTAGTGGCTATCAGAGGTGTTAGGACAACTTAGTGGCTATCAGAGGTGTGAGGACAACTTAGTGGCTATCAGAGGTGTGAGGACAACTTAGTGGCTATCAGAGGTGTGAGGACAACTTAGTGACTATCAGAGGTGAGAGGACAACTTAGTGACTATCAGAGGTGTGAGGACAACTTAGTGACTATCAGAGGTGAGAGGACAACTTAGTGACTATCAGAGGTGTGAGGACAACTTAGTGGCTATCAGAGGTGTGAGGACAACTTAGTGACTACCAGAGGTGTGAGGACAACTTACTACGTAATACTGTACTGCACTAAGCCAGGGTCGTACCAAAGGCTAACTCATACAGTATATATATATATATTCCATCTCTGGCTAAATAAACTGTACACAATTACACAGTACCACATCACACTACAATTTCTTGCATGATTGGTTCTATGTTCCGATTCATGTTCCATTTACAGCTCAAAACTTATTTATGGACAGATATAAAAAAAATATTGGGTTACCCGGGCGCCTCTTCAATCACCAGGTAGATGTCAGTGTATAAGCGTAATGATAAAAGAACAACAGGGAGGGGTGGGGGGGTAGTTTTTCCACGATGTAACGCGGGCCAATTTATTTCGTAAAAATTTCGTCGAAGCGATAACCCCGTGTCAGAGGTATTGGCTGCCGCTATACAAACTTTGTCGCCTCACTCTCCTTCACCAGCACCACCACTCTACCACAACCAGCTGAGCCTCCCTTTTACTACCTCAACGATGTGCCTTTGGAGATGTATACAGTATGTGTGTGTGTGTGTGTGTCGTAGAGATGTGTACAAGAGTGATAGAGTGTAACAACTAACAACCACATTAATTACCTAAGTATTTCATAATATTAACCTGTGATTGGTGTTGTACTTAGGTCAAATAATTAGGTCATTGTCTCATTAATCATATTCACGAACATGCCACAGTGCTAATGTGTTATTAATTTGAGTTTAAGTTTAGCTAAGTTTTAAAAGTTTCATTCACGTTAAATTTGGTTTAGTTTTGTATTGATTTACACGTTATTGTACTTTTAACATGGAGATTTTTTCATACATATCGAACCAGCTTCATTTAACTGTATTTGTACTGGTGAGTGAGTGAGAATTCGGTGAGTACTATGAATAAATTACACGAGTGAGTGAAGGAATGTTGGGTAATAGTGAATAAGTTATGCAATAAGCCGTGAGGTCATGTATTTGATTTACACACACACACACACATACATTTTACTCTGCATAAACAAATTATCACGTTGTAAAGATGCAAATCCAGCGCGTGTTTACTAAATTCTGGAGTTTCCATTTCCAAATTCCACAGTTTATTGAGAAATGTCTTGACTGTGTTTTCGCCTCCTTGATTCAGATCTCTCTCTCTCTCTCTCTCTCTCTCTCTCTCTCTCTCTCTCTCTCTCTCTCTCTCTCTCGTGCAGCTTGAGAGGATAAGCTCCTTCTTCCTCCCCTTCCCCCTCACTACCGTCTACACTACAGGTCATTACTTTGTCAAGCCGTTCCTCTCTCTCCTCTCTTCCTGTAACTCCTTGCATTGATTACGATCCTCCTCCTCCTCCTCCTCCTTCTCTTCCTCCTCCTCCTCCTTCTCTTCCTCTTCCTCCTTCTTTTCCTCTTCCTGTAACTGCTGGCGATAAACACCCTCCTCTTCCTCTTCGTACAGATGAAGTTGATAAGTATCTTTCCTCCTCCTCCTCCTCCTCTCTCCTCTTTTCTTTCCTCTCTTCTCTTCTTCCTTCATTCGTTACGTCCTGCCGCGTTGTTACTTCGTCAGGCAGTTCTTCCCTCTCTCTCCACTCTGCTTGTACGCCTCCTTCTCATCTTCCTCCTCCTTCTCATCTTCCTCCTCCTCCTCCTCCTCCTCGTGCAATGGAGGTAATAATCATTTTCCTCCTTCTCCTCCTCCTCCTCTCTCTCCTCACTACCGTCTGCAACGTCGTTACTTCGTCAGGCAGTTCCTCTCCACTTCCCGTCGTGTCTTCATCGCCCCACATATTTCTCTCCCTGTCTCCTCCTCCCTTCCCATATTACCCTGGATTTCTGTTTACTCACCGCCTTATTGTTTCTTTTCTTAGTTTCATTTCTCTATATTTTTCGTTATGGGATTTTTTTTTTTATATTTGCTTCTTATTATGACTTATTATTTTTCTTTAGTGTATTTTTAATTATGCTATTTCTTTATTATTTGTCGTAAGTGGTAAAGTCTCTCTTTTTTCGCCTTTTTCTTTATTTTTCGTAATAATCTGTTCTCTCTCTTGATTTTTTTTTATGCTGTTGATTTTCTTAATGGTAAATCTTTCTCAGGATTCCCACAATTATTGAAAATTCTGAAAAAAAGTCCTGGAAATATCATGGTAATTTTTGAAAAAGTTTTACCAATCATAGAAAAATCACAGAAAAGTATAAAAAATTAACTCTATTGTGTATACTTTGCCTTCATAAATATTTTCCTCCAGGACTCAACTTAATCTTTTTCGATGACGGGATTCTTATGCGACAGTATTTTTAGTTACATGAGTACCATCTGTTCCTGCTCAAACTATACATAATGTAATACCTTTCTTTAACAATATTTACTCTAGGAATTTACTCAACATTTATGCTACATAATTATAATCGCATTAAAGGAATGTACGTAGACTTATGAATTACGCTTCTTGCTGTCACACACCCATCCAGTGATACAGCTCGTTTCGTGGGCCTTAGTAGCTTATCACAACTAAAAATTGTCTACACCATTGACTTCAACATAAGTGACAAAAATATATACAGCCGAGTAACATTTGGTTTAGTTTCGTCTTAAGTTTATGCCAAGTGAATCTGTTAGGCCGGGTATGGGAGCCTGCCACAGGGAAGTTGTTATTGTTTTAAGAGAGATTGTTTTAGGTTCACTACGAGTTCACGAGCATATAAATTCAGTATCTAATATGACTTTGTTTTACAGAGTGAGAAGTCATTACCAGTGAAGAAGTATTAAGCGGCCACAGTATAAAGAACAAGAGCGGCCACAGTATAAGGGAATACAGGGAACCCAAAAGGAGATTAGCAATGAACGGTGACGTCTGTGTGCCGCCCGAAAGTCACCTGTGCCACCAAACACCGAGATACTTCCTTGTCCACGACCCACAGAGAGAGGGTTAAGTTAAGTGCAAGTTTACCAGTTTAGAAGCTTAACTGATTAACGTAACATTACAGCGTGTTTACGGTTTTAAGATTTTTTAATAAAAAATTAAAGGTAATTAAATTTTTCGTTTGAGATAATATTTAAATTGAATTAATATAAAGTATTGCTGGTCCATGAACCACAGATTTGTGATTTGTTGACCCGTGAGCCTTGGTGTGTCAGGGGAGGCTATTAGATGTACTCTGTCTGCCATACTGTCCTGTACTAACACCTGCCCCGCCAGTGCTGGAAACGTATAACGGTGCCAACTTCAGGTAGTGAGACACACCGAGGCTTGTTAATTATTCGGCTCTAGGGTCCAGTTCTACTAACACACATTTACAGGGTAGGTCCTAATGTCTGTGTTGTGTTGTAGTTAGCACAGATGAGTAGTACTTTTATGTCGCTTCACCTCAAGATGTAAAGAAGACAAAGTGAAGAAACAGGAAGAAAATAAGATGGTGGAAGAAAAATGCCTGAAGCAGTACTGAGAATATTACCACCGCCACCTAACACACATAAGGTAAACTATTACATTCTTTGTTATTTGTTTACACAGCAGAAGGTTGAAGCATACAGTATGTTCACTTATAACTTGACCCGGAACAGTTAAAGGTGTCAACTACCTCCATACTTCTCACTTTAAGTCTCATACAATGTTACCAATCTCTCAGTGAAAATTATATGAATATTGTACAGTCCCGCTATAGCCATCTCGTTCTTTTGGCTGCGTTGGTGTGGTAACAGTGTAAAATTCAGCCTCTGGTGGTGGTGTGAACGCCTACGCCAGGACAAACCCTGTAGGCATTGTTTTTGTTTTGTCTTAATTTTCTGTGTATTTCTTCCATGTTTTATTTCTTATTTTTTCCTTCACTTTCCTGTGTATATTTTCATGTGGTCTTCATCCCGGCTCTAGGTGACGCTAAGACTTAACAATATATAAGATTTATTTGCCAGAACTGGTCACGTGTATTGTCACTTAGTTCTCAGATTACAGTGTAGATGGATGTTTGGAGGAGACGAAGGTTACACTGTTATCATTATGGTGTGTGTGTGTGTGTGTGTTAGAAGAAATAAACAGACAGTGGATAAGAGAATGAGAGAGACAAAAAAGTAATGATTCAGAAAGACAGGGAATAAAAATTGATAGAAAAAGAGTGTTGGATAAATAAAAGGAAATAGAATAGGGTTGGGTCAGTAGAGAGAGAGAGAGAGAGAGAGAGAGTGAGTAAAAGTAAGACCAGGAAAAAAAGGATTTGTTCAGAACAGACAAGGAGGAGGAGGTGGAGGGGATAGTGGAGGAAGGGAATAGTGGACGAGGGGAAGATTGGAGGATGTAGGGGATAGCGGAGGGAGGGGGTGGTGGAAGAGGGAGGGGGAGGGGGAGGGATAGTGGTAGCGGGTGCACCGGTTCCCACACAGCGCCAGTCATCACCTCACCACACCCGTGAAATCTAAACCCAACTTATTGGAAAGAAAATGCGTGAAATCCCACCACACGCGGTATGGAAAGACTTCTTCCTGCCGAGAGCTGCCTGACGGAGGCGAGATGCAGAAGAAGCATCTCAAAAAATCGGGCTGTGGTGGACTATGAAGCCTCTCAAAGACTCGGGCTTGGTGGACTGTATAAGCTTCAGTACTTTTCTGCAAGAGACTGACGAAGCCTCAAGACCCCCCATATAAAGTAGTGCTTCAGCTTCATGATTCCCGTATAAGGGATGGTGAAGCCTCTAGATAGTGGTGCAGCAAGAAGACCACCATAAAGTAGCAGAAGGAACAGCATGGAGTAACAAGAGGAGTACCATGAAGTAGCAGGATGAGCACCATAACACAGTGGCGTAGTGAGAACTTCCGTAAAATAATGGTGTAATCTAAGCACCATAAAATAGTAGGAACACCAAAAAGTAGCAGAAAGAACACCATAGGGTAGTGGTGTATGGAGGAGCAGCCTGAAGGAGTAGGGGGAGGAGGAGTAAGGAAGGTGTGTGGCGCGTGGCAGTAATAGACAATAGTGAGCGCCACGTGTGCTAGGCTGGAGCACATCTATATGGTAATGTGGATGGCGGTGAGGGGACCCGCGCCCTACGGTCACCATTCACTCCAGGCCTTATAAAGTTCATTCCTATAGAGCTTACATCCAGTCGTATACACCACACCAGGGATTCTAAGCTCTCGTGTACATGATGATCAAATTGCAGGATTATTAATATCAGTTGTAGTATTGTTATTATTATTATTTATATTATTATACACCATTATTATTGTTAACGTAAATTGACTCACAAGAACCAGTGTACTGTACTCATATATAACAAGGTAGTCGGGAGGACAAGATCTTGTTAGACGTGAGATGAACAGAAAGTCCTCGTCGTGTTATCTAGCTGTGTGTGTGTGTGTGTGTGTGTGTGTGTGTGTGTGTGTGTGTGTGTGTGTGTGTGTGTGTGTGTGTGCCTTACAAACTCACTCCTTACCTCCCTCCCGATCATGGTGAAAAAGAGTTACCTTCCTCTTCCCGTCAAGTGCAGTTTGGGATATATTCGTCTCCGTCTTTGAAGTTAACATTGCAGGTATTGCTTCACCTCCTCAAAATTCTCACCGTGTTGCTGGTCTGGAATATACACGCCTGCACCTTCACCCGCCTCGCTCACACATTCTCCAGCTCACTTAAGTTATCCCTTCCTCCCGCGCCAGCTTATTCACACCCACCACACTTGTGTATCCTTGGCCAGCCTCGTGTATACTTGTGTAAAGGTGTTTGGCCAGTTTTGGTGTCTTCTTGTATAGGGAGTGTGGCCAGGTTTTGTGTATACTTGTGTAAGGCGTGTGGCCAGGTTATGTGTACGCTTGTGTAAGGCGTGTGGCCAGGTTATGTGTACGCTTGTGTAAGGCGTGTGGCCAGGTTATGTGTACGCTTGTGTAAGACGTGTGGCCAGGTCATGTGTACGCTTGTGTAAGGCGTGTGGCCAGGCCTGGAGTCTTCTTGTATAGGCAGTGTGGCCATGTCTCGTGTAAACTCGTGTAAGACGTGTGGCCAGGCCTGTTGTATCCTGGCCATAGGCATGTGGTGACGCGTGGTGTGGGGTGTGTTGTGAGGCGTGTGGGAGGGGAGGAGAGACCCTCTTGAGACACCCACACATGAATACACTTTTTTTCCTCTTTTATTTCCCCAAGTCTTATTTTTTCCGCGGAACTTTCTTCCTTTTTTTCCCATTGACTACTGTAATGGACTTTTCCCTCTGAAGAATATATACATAAAATTTTTACTAAAAAGACATCCATAAGTCTCTACACTACAACACCATCAATAAGTAGTGTCTACAGTGATCCTCCACTGACCTAAAAATCACCCCAAAAAATGATCTTACTGTGTTTAATTAATGTTTACTTTCAAGATCAGTACATCTCAGTTAGGAAGTAGCTACTCTGGCGCCGATAACTTCCGGAAAATGGGCCTTCTATGGCGGGCTTCTGTGTGGAGAATTAAGTGAACAGTATTTTACCCTTGAGTTGGGCAACAGCTTACTGCCAGGTGACTCAAAGCTTACTGTTAAGTGAATCAAAGCTTAATGCCAGGTGACTCAAAGCTTACTGTTAAGTGAATCAAACCTTACTGCCAGGTGACTCAAAGCTTACTGTTATGTGAATCAAAGCTTAATGCCAGGTGACTCAAAGCTTACTGTTAAGTGAATCAAACCTTACTGCCAGGTGACTCAAAGCTTACTGTTAAGTGAATCAAACCTTACTGCCAGGTGACTCAAAGCATAATAATAATAATAATAATAATAATAATAATAATAATAATAATAATAATATTAATAATGGCTGCGTCTGAATACAGAAACAGTCGGTACAACAGGTGATATACATAACGTTAATTACCTGCCCACGTAATCCCCCATGACACGTGTTTTTATCTGTTAAAACATTACCTGTCTGGGATCTGATGATGTTTGTAGCTAGAGCAGAGCAAGATGAAAGTGTGTGTGTGTGTGTGTGTGTGTGTGTGTGTGTGTGTTTTATAATCTGACAGGAGTATTAATATTGTTCTACTGTATTATCATCGTCTTTTTTCTGTATTATTTTAATGTTTGTTTTTCTTGTTATTATTATGTTTCATTCTCCTCTGTTTACCCCTCATCCCTTCCCGCCTCCCCCAGCCTCCTAACCCCTCCCCCCCACCCACAACCCCTGTCTCCCCCCATCCCCTACCTGAGTCTTTCATCACCTGTTTCCATTTGAGTTTCCCCGTCAGAGGGTGTGAGGGCGGTGCATAGTTACGGTATAAGCCATTCCTAACCTTTTTTTTTTGGGGGGGGGGGGGGTTGTTAATTTTAATTTTGAGTTATGAATTCATTAGTGGTGAGTACAGCGGCGGCCACTGAGAGAGCCACTTGGTGTTGCTGTATTTAATGTCTGTCGGATAAAGTTATATTTTTTTAGATTTATTTTTATATATTTATGTATTTATGCATTTTAATTTTTCTCTTGGTTATATATTCATGAAGGTATTGAGCGCCGCCATTGTTCGTTCACGTTAAGTCGAGCACTCGGCTTGTCCCTCCCCAGGTGTTCTCAGGTGTACAGGAACTTGCTTATTATTATCAAACTTTTTCAAACTCTTGGGTAAGTACACTCAGTCTCTCAGGCCAAGTTTTAGGAAAATCCGTCCACCTGTTCCTGAGTTATGTTCTTCACACCGAGGACGGCTCGCGGTCACCACCCCTCCACCTGTGTTCTTTCATTATATTCCCGGAAGTCTTAACTGAGTGTTGTGATAATGGTTATATCTTTACTGTTGTTTTTATTACTTGTTGAAGTTTGTATTGTTGTTATTATTATTATTATTTATTATTATTATTATGTATGTATGTATGTATGAGTGATTGTGTCTCCTCAACACCCAAAGAACTACACACAGCTTATGAATAAGGACAAGAAGCACCACGTTGTATAGGGAGGAAGTGGTTGTGGTGGTGGGTGGCAGAGAAAGACACGAAGGAGTAGGCTGTTAGTATTCATGGGTGGCACAATACACTACAGAGGGAGGAGCAGCGTCGCGTCTGGGTCAATAACGAAGGAGAATGATGAACGTCTGAGTGTTGACTATACTGCAACAAAAGAAATGAAAAAAAAATGAAGTTAAACAAGAGATATGAACGGAGGGAGGGAGGAGGGGTAGTTAGTGAGGTAAGAGAGGTTGAGATGGGAGGGTCTTGGGTTGTGGTGTGGGTTAATGAGGTTCCGATGGCGTCGTGAGGGGGGAGTTAATGGGGTATAGTAGAGGTTCTGATGTGAGAGTCGTGAGTCGTGAGGATTAATGAGGGGGGTTTAGGCTCAGGTGGGAGTGAGGTTCGTTCATGGGGGTTAATGAGGTATATAGGCTCAGATTGTGTTCCGTGAGGGAGGGATAAAGAGGTTTGAGACTCATCCTCCCCAGGCAGCCAGACGAGGGACCTGGGGTGTTGTCAAAGAGGAGCAGACAGGAGAAATAACAACAGGAAAAACTACAGGAAAACGATCCTTATTTGATCGTGTTTTTAGGGAGTACGGAGTTGTAGGAAGCAGAGGTGTTGTAGATGTTGATGATGATGATAGGTTGAGTATTATGGTTGTGAGGTGTTGTTGGTGTTAGGTTGTGAGGTGTTGTTGGTGTTAGGTTGTGAGGTGTTGTTGGTGTTAGGTTGTGAGGTGTTGTTGGTGTTAGGTTGTGAGGTGGTGTTGGTGTTAGGTTGTAAGGTGTTGTGAGGTGTTGTTGGTGTTAGGTTGTGAGGTATTGTTGGTGTTAGGTTGTGAGGTGTTGTTGGTGTTAGGTTGTGAGGTGTTGTTGGTGTTAGGTTGTGAGGTATTGTTGGTGTTAGGTTGTGAGGTGTTGTTGGTGTTAGGTTGTGAGGTGTTGTTGGTGTTAGATTGTGAGGTGTTAAGTCTTAGTGTTTCATCGTTGTTGAAGTGGATGCAAGGTAAGAGTTTTAAGTGGTGGCTGGCTGGTGGGTGAAGGGCTTACATTATGTGGTATAATATTAAAGACTTGTTAATTTTATTGTCTCAGTGTGTGTGTGTGTGTGTGTGTGTGTGTGTGTGTGATAATGAAGTAAAAATACACTCAGAGACAAATGTAGAATATAAGAATGAGAAACGCTCTATTAGTGAGGTCTGGATGCCAAGTAATATTGAAGACTTTAGTAAACTTATCTTCCAGAAAAACTAACCAAATTTTACCAAAGTCAACTCAGAACTCGAATAAAGAATATTTGCAACAGTTGAACTAAGAGTGCGACCCGTGAACAGCAGGGGTAATAAAGTTTGATCTTGTAAAGGAGAATTGTTTGCTTATATGAGATTCTGCGACTTTAGAGCGGATGAGGCGAGAGCAGTACAGTTATAGTCAGCCGGAGAAAATTCACGTTTTTTTAGGTGTTTTAGTAAGTTTCAAAGAGTTGGGGAAAAGTTATGGAGAACAAAAGTTTGAGAAGTTTGGAGAGGACTTGGACTAATTCTGGGGTACTCGTCTCCACAACTGAAGGAGGTGTGTTGTGTTGTGTTGAGCTGCAGGTGTTGAAGAATAATGAAAACACTGAAGACAGATGGGAGTAATGGAAGACCCGTAATCGGACCCAAAATGTTGATTTTTTTTAAGAACGTTTAAAATCTTGGAAGACTACTGTACTTAGAATTATCTCTTCTGGGGTTGTGACTCTAGTAGCAAAAGATGGCTGGTAGAGTTAGTAAAATTGACACATTCTTATCCACGTCACACACACACACTCACACACACGCACGCACTTATACATATACAGTAGATACAAATCCTGCCTGTGACTTCTGGTCATATGGCACTAAGATACAACCATTGGGATACTCCTGCTTGTTTAGTGAAGTTAAGACCAGTAAGTTTGTGTAATGGTTCACTCTAAAACGAAAATTTTTGATTATGTTGTTGAACCATATTTGATCAGCTAATGATATCTTTTCGTTGTGTGGGTGACTTTTGGGGTCTTCACTCAAGTTAGTTCTGTTGAAGTGTAAAATTCTTTGGAATTAAGTTGAAAGGCTTTGGGAAAATAAGAGAAAACATCTCGGTGAAGTGAAACAGTGACGGGGAGGAGAGGCAGATTGACGTGAATCTTGACCGGTGCGTAAAGGTGAAGAGGATGTTCCTTACCCCCAGGAGGGTGAGCAGTGTGGGGTGACTCGCACGTCTCTAGAGCGAGGTAGTCAGCCAGTGATAATAATAATAATAATAATAATAATAATAATTAACGGTTTATTGAAAAAGTTCTGCAGCCCGAAGGCTGAAAATATACATTGGGCATAAATGACTTATTACATACATTGGTGGTTTAACAAAAGCCTTCATTAGAGAAAGGTAAAGGAACATACAGTGAACATACAGATTAATGTAGGTGTTGAACAGCAAAAACGTAGTGTAGTAATTCCCTCCCAGATGGTGTTAGGAGGGACCTCACGTGGTGTAGTAGTTCCCTCACAGATGGTGTAATGAGGGGCCTCACGTGGTGTAGTAATTCCCTCACAGATGGTGTTATGAGGGGCCTCACGTTCAGGTAGTGTACATACACGGTGATTGTGTTTGGCTTTGACCATTAAATTGTTTTGAAACGTGCGATTGCGGGATCGTTAAAGACACCAATTAAATACGGATAACTGAACAAGGGAGAGCCTGAACCAAACTAGATCTTGATTTGTTGAGGCCCGGCGGTGCTGTCACAACAGGGGTGTAACAATGTTCTTATTGATAGTGTGTGTGTGTGTGTGTGTGTGTGTGTCACATCCAATAGGGATAATCGCCTATCACGCTTTAAAAAGCTACAACTTTGTTAATTTAATTCGTATATTTAAAAATTGCTCTATTTCATTTAATACGTCGTTTACCATCACAAGATGACTAAATTACACCTAAATTAGGTTAGATAAACTTAAGTTCGGTTAGGTTTCGTATAAAATAATTCATTTATGTGTATTATGATCTACTGTACAGGATCGTCTGTGGCCAGTCAAACGTTAATAAAGATAATTAGAAAATATTGCTGTTAAGTTATAGTAGAACAGGAGAGATAAATTCACCAATGATAATAGTGCAATTAGTGATCAACATTAATTACATAAAGTGATTCATCATCGCACTTTTGTAGATAAAAGTAATAATGGTGTTAAGTGTCAGTGAGAGACCGTCCTCTCAGGTTAAGAACGTCAAAGTAAAACTTTTCTGTCAACAAACTTGAGCCTTCGATCTCAGTCTCGCCCACTGAGTGACCACCAAGTGTTGCCAACACCCAAGACGACGAGTCTCGCAAATTCCTTCGTTAATCTTTTCCCTTTTCCTGGAACTGTGAGAATGTACCCAGTTACGGTGACGTTCAGTGCAATTCCCAAGTAATTTTTGGCTCCAATGATTGTGTCGTAGCTCAGGGTCCTTTCTGAGGTTTAAAGATGGCAACATATAATGTAGTTGGAGAGCCTGTGTGTGTATAGAACACATTTAATAATAATAATAATAATAATTAACGGTTTATTGAAAAAGTTCGGCAGCCCAAAGGCTGAAAATATACATTGGACAAAAATGACTTGGGGTGGGTGGATCGTTTAACAAAAGCTTTCATTACCGAAAGAAGAAGGAACAATGATTGAACATACAAATTATTATAGTTTACAGTTGATGGCCCGTGCCTGGGCTGGTCACGGAGACACCAGGTGGTGAGGTGTTCACGTGGTGTAATAACTCGTCTAGTGTGTGTGTCCAAAACTTGCTGGTATCATGTCAATTGTGAACCATTAAAGTGACCCATCAGCAGTGAATAAAAAAATCTGTCGTGTTAGTGAGACATAATATGTCTCCATAACTCAGCTGAATTTTTGTACCAGTGGTCACACTAATGGTTCACAGTCGGCATGACACCAGCATGTTTCAGACACACACACACACACACAAAATTATTAGCACTGCTGCCTCTAGGGACTGGGGCCCAAAAGGACTGGGGTCCATAAGGCCCTGGGAGGCACTAACAGTCACAGGACGCCTGCCGCTCACAACACCATACAGGGTCATGAGTCAAGCTTATTATTCGCTAGAGGTGAGGCAGTTTAGCCCAGCCCGATTACAGGAGGTTGTTTAGGTACAGTCGACCTTGTAATTAACAGTGTCTCTACCTCCTGCCTGGCTGGACTCACGCCACCTGCTGCATCCGCCTGAACACACACACACAACTTCATGAATACATAAGTCACATACACACTGCTACATACGTACAGACGTACATAGGTTTTTACGTATACTGTATACATACGCTAAATGTGTATGTAATTTTGGTGGCCATGTTTGTACAGCATGTTTAACAAGCCAGCAAGATACGTCCCCACACGTCTAATTAAGGGGAAAACATTCACGGGTAAGGATGGAGGTCCCCACGCTACACCCACCACTAATACTTGTTTATGCTGATACACTCTCGACACAACACTGATGTTTACACCTTGTCCACGAGGCAAGGACTCCATTGGTCTGGTTATATACACCAGTATCAGTGCGGCTGCTAAGCGGAACACTTGCATCCCACCTTAAAGATACGGTGTTGTTCAAGCGTCCGGACACTGCTGTGTGTATTTCGAATAGATGTGTAATATTCGTGTCAACTGGCGAGTTGTCCGGTCTTCTCGGACTATTCCTGGACACTGGGTCATGCAACTCGTAGGGTGTGGTTGTTGTGTTGGCGACAGCTTCTACACCTTAAACAAATTCACGCCTAGGTGGCCCTTGGGCCGGCCATCCTCGTTACACGAGGGGCAACCATTATAATATTCATGTTTAGTTACGTTAATCCTGTACGTCACAAAGAAAGTATATAACGACGTTTAGTGAAGCCACATGTGTTATCACCTGTGTAGACTCACCTGTGCCGCCAAGTCACCCAAGCTCTGTTACTAATTATACTCGTGTTTGAACATTTACTTGTGGTGTGGTCATGCTTCACCTGGGCACCTTAAGGAAGCACATTCCCAGTGTCCGGACCTTTAACACCTCAAATATCACGAGTGGAATTTGTTTATCGTAAAAATATTGTTGTGTATCTGAGAACAATGACTGTAACGATGCTTGTTTTCACCACCATGGTAGAGGACCGCCAGGTGATCATAACTTCTTACCTCGTTCAGTACACAAGCCTCACGCCGGCCCTGACACACTTATAATTATGTATATGTTTCTGCACAGGTACATTGCCCAATACAGTCCTCACCTGTTACTGGGACAGGGTAATGGGTGAGCTTTAACGAGGCTCTGGTTATATAGATCTTTCAACTTCATTAATATTATTTTTCTAATTGTTTATTTAGAAACTTGTGTCTTTCATGGACTTGAAAAGCAAGATAAACATGCGAGGGAAATATTACACTTAAAAAAAAATTGGAAAAAAAGAGTAAGGTAAGGTAGTGAGCGGCGAACTTCCCAGGATAAATAGCTAAGTTATTGGTAGCGGCGTTGTTACTCTTAATGGTTGGCGGGATGCACTTACGGCCGTCATTAATGTCCCCCGTCATTTATTGTTATGTCGTAGTTTATTGTCTTTTTCTTATCTTTTATATAACTTAACTTGGGTGTCAGATAATCACGTCTCAGGGCAGGAACTTCATGAGACAGCAATAATTTGATTACAAGCTGGCAACTTTGTAAAATCAGTGGTTGGCATCTGGAGGTGTGGGCGCGTGTCGGGCGGAGGGAGGGAGGCCCTACGCGGCTGGGCCCCGATCCCGAGAAAATCCCAAGTTCAGTGTGACAGTGACTATCGCAGCGTGTGGACGTGTGCCGGTGCTCCCCTCGGACCCCTCTGACTCGCGGCCACAAGTGCTGCTTACAAACGTACTGATATAAAAACGGAACTTTAGTCTTTGTGAGTTTCATTTCTACTTAAAGATCGACTACATCTGTCAGCCGTGGTGAGTGTTATCCTGTAGTTCTATAAATGTGAAAATATTATATTGCAGAACCATTGAAAAACAACCATGTTATTCCACGCTAGATTAAAAGTGACAACTACATTAGAGGTAACGTAGGAAGATATCGTATTAATTAGTTACCTTGAGGTGAGGCAGAGGTAAGGGCAGTAAACGTACATTACTGAATTACGTATATATATATATATATCCAGTCTACCCTTATCTGATTTGAGGAGACATTTAACAGCAGAGGAAGACAACACCATAATGAAGGTTGAGTAGGTACCCTTTACGTGGTAATGAATCCCTGTTGTTTGTGTACACTTTTAGGAGAGAAGAGGAGACGGTGTGTTGACATTTAACATTGTCCACGACTTACTGTAGTGTTAATGGTGTTTGTTGATAGTGGTGTTTGCAGTTTGTTGATAGTGGTGTTTACAGTTTGTTGATAGTGGTGTTTACTGTTGTTTGTTGATAGTGGTGTTTACTGTTGTTTGTTGATAGTGGTGTTTACTGTTGTTTGTTGATAGTGGTGTTTACTGTTGTTTGTTGATAGTGGTGTTTACTGTTGTTTGTTGATAGTGGTGTTTACTGTTGTCTGTTGATAGTGGTGTTTACTGTTGTCTGTTGATAGTGGTGTTTACTGTTGTTTGTTGATAGTGGTGTGTACTGTTGTTTGTTGATAGTGGTGTTTACTGTTGTCTGTTGATAGTGGTGTTTACAGTTTGTTGATAGTGGTGTTTACTGTTGTTTGTTGATAGTGGTGTTTACTGTTGTCTGTTGATAGTGGTGTTTACTGTTGTTTGTTGATAGTGGTGTTTACTGTTGTTTGTTGATAGTGGTGTTTACTGTTGTCTGTTGATAGTGGCGTATCAGTGTTAACCGGAAGTAATACCTCTAATGACTAAAGAGATTATTAATTAGAACGATAATAATACATATTCCATTTAATAAATACTAAGACATGAGTAAGGTTTATTTGCCACAAGAATAAGTTTTCATTAGCTTCAAGTTGTCGTACTAAACTCAGTGGAGAAAGTGTTGTAGTCATCTGGCAGTGTGTGTGTTAAGTGCGTTTTCCACTGAATGTCTTTAAAGAATGGTTAAATTGCAGCCAAATTTTCGCGTGTGCTACAGATAATTTACCGGTTTAGTGAAGAGTCGTCTGTCTTTTCCTGTCCACAAATTTACCGGTTCAGTAAAGTTTTGTCCGTCCTTTCCTGTCCACAAATTTCCCGGTTTAGTGAAGATTCGTCCGTCTAGTCCTGTCCACAACGCGGTTTGGGTGCAACACTGTAGTAGACTAGGATTGGTGTGATAATTGAAGCATTGATAGATGGAGGAGGAGCGTGAGGTGTGTGGATAAATGATCATGATGCCGTACTCTCAGGGTTATTTCCCCAGAGGTGCCCTGATTGTCGGTGGCTTAGGAGGTGTTCTCACTGTTGCCTCGTGCACCTTTGACACCTGGACTGTTAGGTGATGTATGTCTTCTGTTCCATTTATCACTTATGGCTACTCTACCAATATTTTTTTTCTCATTTTCCTTTTCTATTTTTTTCATTGTTTCTTTCTCATTTTCTTTAATTCCATTTTTTATTGCTCCTTCATTTAATCGTTTCTTCTTTTTTCTCTTTGTTTCTCTACCAACCATCTTTTATTCCTCGCCTTTCCTCACTGCTACTCTTTGGGCCTCACCTCGCCTCGCCTCGCCTCACCTCACCTCACCTCCAACACCTGTGAGAGCACCTTGTCTCTCGCTCGTCCCGGGAACGTCACTTACTGTATTGGGAGTTAGTGTGTGTCTGTCTGTCCGTCCGTCTGGCTATGTGTACTTGGAATATTATAAAAGACGATGTATTGGTTTTTGAGTGATTTTGTAGACGCGACATTGATGTATACAAACAGTACACAAATAACCTCGTTTACGGTGGGATTAGTATCTGTGTGTGTGTGTGTGTGTGTGTGTAGTTTGTGAAAGCGATAACTTGAACAAACCAAAAAGGGATTTCGATCAACCTTAGTACTGCACGCCGTAGTATCCCAACAAGGTCTCGTTCCAGTTCGATAATAAGTATCTGTCTCCCTATTTGGGGAAGTTATGGCGCGTTTGGTCTCTGGGGACGGAGGACCCTGGTGGTCATCTGGTCCGGTAAAACTTTCCTATACAACTGCTATTTAATGTCCAGAATAGTTTATATGTGAACGATAAATAAGACTTTTGGGTAACTCATAGTACGGCAAATAATAAATTCAGGATTAATGTAAATTTCGCAGGGACGGACCACTGAACATTACGAAACTTGGGTTCTTGCTGAAACCAAACACAGTTCATTGATGTTTATCGGTATTTTGGTGTGAGTGTACCGAAGCCGTGGCATAATCACAACAAGCCTAGAGGTTAAACTAGAGGCAAATTTTCTCTCTCTAAATATTACTCTCACAAAAAAAAAACGCTTAATCGTCTCCACCAAAAATGTTGAAATAAACACTAGAGTCAAAAGTAAAACAAAACGAATATTATCACAATGTTATCCTGCCATATCAAACACTACAGTATTAGGATTTACGGAACCTTGAAATTGACTGATATTGACATTTTTTTATCATTTTGGTGTGGCGGTATTTTGTCTGGGGTCTAAATTTACGTCAGTGATGTCCACCACTTTTATTATTTTGGCTGTAGGGAGATATTCTACCTGTAAACAACTAACAAACCTGTAAATAACTAACGAACCTGTAAACAACAAACTAACGAACTTGTAAATATCTGCACAAGTCTACCTGATATTAAACTACTACTACTACTACTACTACTTTTTTTTTTTAACGTGGCCTCCAGCCTCCCCCAATAGCCACACCTTCGCCACCATTTATTTACCTTAATATTAAATATCCTAATACATAAGAAGCTATCCTATCTGTGTTAAATTAGTTGAGCCGCAGATCTATGCGGCATTTAGTGACTGTAGCCTCATAGTCAATATCTGCAGCAGTTGTCGGAGTAGGGGCAGAAGCTCTCGTTCCCCTGAGGCAGAACAAAGCCGACCGAAGGAGAGAGAAGGACAGTCGACATCTCATCCAGGCTGTGACATAACTTCTGGGCTGCTGCTTCTGTTCGGAGATCAGCTCCGCGAGTCTGGCGTAGAAACGTCTTGCACTTGGGCCCATCCCACCAGAGGTTGTGAACACTAGAGGAGTGAAGCTGCCTTGATCAACATTTTGAATTCTCTCCCCATATGCCCTTCTCTTGTCGTTCTCGTTCCTCCTATGTGCAGCATCGAGAGCTAGGTTACGGTGACAAACGGCCATGGGATCAAAAATCCTGATGTCGAAGAAAGCTCGCTGTCCCCGCGTTCAGAATCCTCGAGCACTGACGTCCACACGGGCTTCGTTAGATGTGTTTGAAGTCCTGTGTTGGAAGATCTCGCCATCCAGTGGAAGAAGGGTCGGTTCTACCATAACGTCCCGGCAGATTTCCTTCAACATATTTGCTGTGAGATCCCTTACCTCGTCATGCCTCATGCATATGAAGCCCCCCTTCTTGCAGACCATGGCGTGATCGCCATCATAGGAAGAGCCACACACGCATTGGGAGGGCAAACCATCTACTGGCCAACCGTACCTTAGAGCAATGGCATCTGTAAATTCTTGTTTGTTAAGGCTGAAACCATTTGCCCTTATCGGTAACGTAGTTAACCAGTTCGAGGCGCCCACCTCCTGCGCTATAGCTACTTTTTTTTTCAAATTTTTTTCCTACTACTACTACTACTACTACTACTACTACTACTACTACTACTACATCGACCACTAAATATTACAAAAGACTTAACCAACACATGATCGTCAACAAAAACAGCTCTACTCGAGGCGTGCGGGAAAAAATTATAACCAGACGTGTATATTGAGACGGTAACAAATAGAAACTTCTTACATACCTACACATTGTTTACTGAGGTGGTTCAGGTGGTGTGGGAGAGCCAAGATAAGACCACCACTTTGTATTCCTCTCCTAATATTGTTTTAAATTTTTTTGGACATGATTAAAGGGGCCCCGGTTTATGATGTTCAAGGCTGGTGTGTGTGTGTGTGTGTGTGTGTGTGTGTGTGTGTGTGTTCAGGGCTTGTATGATGGTGTTTGTGGAACCTTTGTGCGCGTATAAGAGACGTTAAAAATATGTACATAGGACTGGCGGTATTTTAGGGGTAATGAAAATAGATCCAGCATACTAATTATTAAGCTCCCACAGCACAAGAAGGTAAATGTTGTGGCTAGTTCACTCACCAGCCCTTGATTCTTACCTTTAAACCCCTTGATTCTTACCTTTAAACCCCTGGATTCTTACCTTTAAACCCCTTGATTCTTACCTTTAAACCCCTTGATTCTTGCCTTTAAACCCCTTAATGCTTCCCCTTAACATACCTAGCCCAGAGGTGTCAGTGAAGGGGTGATGGTGGAGTACTTGATTTAATAGAGTGACTCGTGGCGGGAAGTGCCAGGGCTTTGGTGGCACCCCTCGGGATATTTGCCTATCCGCCCCTCTCTCCCCTCCCGCCCCCCTTCTTCCCCGCCCCCTCTCTCCCTCCCCACGTCTCTCCTCACTCTCCCCTCAAGTGAAATATTACTGGGTAGAACATTTGCCTTCCCCTCCCCTCCCCCCACAGTTTTGTTGAGTTAGGTATATCAACCTCACATAACCAGCAGCCTTTCCCTCTCCCTCACACACACACACACACACACACACAGTGGCCCCTCCAGGTTGTGTGTGTGAGTGCTTGTATGGATCTGAATAACAGCTGTGTGGATAATTATACAGTACTGTATATGTATGTACAGTATATGTGTGCATTCAGAGGTGTGTGTGTGTGGGCCACTGTGGTTGGTGGTAGAGTGTGTGGGTTCGGTGTGGTTATCTTACCTCACTTGACCATCGGCCCCCTTGCACGCCGTAGTAAGCACCACCTTATCGGAGGTTATTCACTGTTCCCTGGTTCAACACAGTCCTGCGTGTATGTCAACAAGGTGTATAACAGAGGGGGGGGGGGGTCAAGGGTAGGGAACAGTATGGGTCGTGAGTGTGGGATAGGTACCGTACACCCTCGCCTATACTTAAAAAACAACCATAACAACACATACACACCCACACACACCCCAGCACACACACACACACACACACACCCACACACACACCCCAGCACACACACACACACACACACGTCTATTTATAAGCGTGGTAGCCACTGCTCGGGTTATCTCGGGCAGAATTTCGGAAATATTCATCGTCAAAACAAGATGATTTTTTTCCCCCTTTTTTAACAAGTGTCCATCAGGGGTTCATGTTCCGTGACACGCGGCTGACAGGGACGACAAACGTGCAGGGTAAAGCAGTAGTTGATTCATTATAATGTTGAGTGTCTGTCTGTCTGTCTACTATAGTCCTGTGATAGCTGACGGTGATGCCTGTATGATGTAAATGGAAGTCGTTCTGGATTAATTGATTGTCGTGGTAAGGTTTTATATTTTACTCTATTTCTCTTTTCTTATTACTATATCATACTTATTATTTGTATTAGTAGTTATTATTATTATTATTATTATTATTATTATTATTATTATTATAGTATTATTAATATAAATTATTTCTTGTTTGTTTTGAAGTGAAATATATCTGGACGATTGTTAATACATTTGCGAGTGTGGTACAAATTATTGACGGGAAAAAATCATTTTGAGGTGTGAAACTATTTCGTGAAATTTAATCACGTGTAGTTGTATCAGAAGCTTTCATCAATATTTTACAGAGCGAGCAACACATTTTGTATCAACTTAAGCGTTTGTGAAAGGAAAAATATGCTTCTGTATCTTATTATTGCGTCTGTTTATTTATTTATATTCATTAATTCTTTGCACGTGGCCAAAACCTCAAATGATTTAACGTGGAAATGAGATGAATATATTGAACGCACCACGGGGGACTGCCTACCACAGCAACACACAGCACACATAACCCTACATAACTGTATACAGAAGCTCACAACTCCCCTACAACACCTACAGCTTCCCACAGCACCAACAACCCCACACAACACCCACAGCCCCCACAACCCCACACAACACCCACAGCCCCCACAACCCCCCTACAACACCTACAGCTTCCCACAGCCCCCACAACCCCACACAACACCCACAGCCCCCACAACCCCCCTACAACTCCCCACAGCACCTACAACCCCACACAACACCCACAGCCCCCACAACCCCCTACAGCTCCCCACAGCACCTACAACCCCACACAACACCCACAGCCCCCACAACCCCCCTACAACACCTACAGCTTCCCACAGCCCCCACAACCCCACACAACACCCACAGCCCCCACAACCCCCTACAGCTCCCCACAGCACCTACAACCCCACACAACACCCACAGCCCCCACAACCCCCCTATAACACCTACAGCTCCCCACAGCACCTACAACCCCACACAACACCCACAGCCCCCACAACCCCCCTACAACACCTACAGCTTCCCACAGCACCTACAACCCCACACAACACCCACAGCCCACACAATACCCACAGCTCCGCACAATACCCACAGCCCCCACAACACCCCCCACGGCCCCCCCAGCCTACAACAGCCCACGCCTCCGGAAAGAGAGAAGTTTGCAGTAACGTGGACGCAGCAGGAGCTCCACCACCTTTGATCCCTGGGTCGTCGTGCAGGGTGGCGACAGCTGTGTCTCGGGCGTAAAACACGCTTACATAACACACTCGCCTTCATACAATATAGTGTAAACCTCCGCCAAACATTCACAATGGAGCTCTTGCTGTATTTTTAAGGCGCAACTTTTTTGAATGGTAACTAACTTTTCAACGAAATTTTCCCTCGCTTTAATAGAGATATTTTTGGCTCGCACACTTGTCCTGAAAGTTGGATGATAATAATAACAAAGTCACACCTAACATAATTACTCTAACTGCTGCTTTCCCGTCTGAGGGTAATTTAAGGCTTAATGGTGCGTTATCAATCTGAGCAATGTTTAAAGAAGGTGTAACGTGCATCTATGTGTTATTACGCTGTACAAAAAGCTAACCATCGCTTCACCAGGTATCAGCGAAATTTCTGTGAATGGGGTGTAAGTCATTCACGTGGATAGGTTAATGACGCGTGTCCAGCCCAGGTGAGAAAAGTGAGGTGCTGGTGTGTGACGTTGGTATAGGTACCCAGGACACGTCTCGCGCCCTCCTCCTGGTGGTCATGTTGGCGACGTGTGTGATGGTGCCGTGCCCACCCAAGTGTCACAACACCACCTGTGTCTAAAACTGCACTTCCGGTACACTCGATTACCAAAGAGTCGGGGAGGGGTGACACCCTTCATCCTGTGGTCGAGGCTGCAGCGTGACATGATGCCGCCTATTTTTATGCGGGAGCCGTCTACCGCAGGTCTCTGTGAAAGTTCTGGTTATATTAACAACAGTGTCTCGGCAACACAAGTGTCACACTGCAAGTTTTTGTTAGAGTGCAACACATCGTTGTGACCCCCACTGTGACCCAAGTTGAGAGTTGGGTGGACTCCCCGTTGAGGCCGCGCTCGCACACACACACACACACACACACACACACACACGTATACGGTCTCTTACAGTCTCGTATATTAGTAAGCACACATCCGTGTGTTTTGTGTGTCTGTGATTGCCCGGACAGCTTGGTGGTGGTGGTGGCGGACCAGAGACACGCAGCTCCTTCCTCCCCCTTCTTTACCCACCACCACCACCACTCCTCTTCCGTTGGAGGTGAAGCTGTTGGCGGGTGTCTCAAGACGGGTGAGTCACCGGGGTACAGAGTGAGGTGTGAAGGGGGTAGGATCAGACATGGTGGTGCAGGAGAAGGGGAGTTGCACACTAAATTTATTAATCATGGCGCCAGTTTCAAACACTGTGATTAGGGTTGAGGCGGAGGGCAGCGCCCGGCGTTCATGAACCAAGCCTCAGAGACCGTGGTGTAGGGGGAGGGCGCCGGATTCATAAACCGTGGAGCTAACTTATGCTAAATGATGAAGAGTTTAAGTTAATATCGCGGGGAGGAGGCTGACGGAGCGGTGTGTGGCGTCATCAACAATCCTCAGTACTAGGCATCTTGACCTGCCTTGAGCGCTACTGAGTAATCCTTGTGGTTTCATTACTCGCACCCGGAAAAGTTTTATTGAGCTCTCAGTCACCCCGAGCCACCAACATTACCCAGAAAAAAGTTAATGACATGGCCACAAGATTGGCAGATGCCTGAGTTATGTGGCGGGACAGTGGTGGAGTGTGGCGGATATGAACCAGAAGAGATGCGACTTTTTCGAGAAGTGTTAAAAACGCGCAATGGCGTGTGAGAGGCCCAGGCTGTAGCGGAAAAAACAAAATAATAACACACTTTAATAAAAGGCTTTTTGTTGGAATATATAGTTCAAGAAATGTGGTGGAGGAGGTGAGAGGTATTGTTGGAGTAGTTTACAGAAGAGTTGTGTGGAGCAGATGGGGAGGTGGTGAGTCCGTGCGTGGTGTGGGCAGGTCAACACTACCTCCACCCAGGCGTGTACCTACGATTTTCCACCACTTGTGTACCTGAAGGGATTCTTACGCTTTACAAACCTTCTCAAAATAGCTATTATCAGTGAACAAGTATATTTTATATGGGTTTCTTCTTTTGGCATAGAGATTAGTAAAATTTACACTAGCGAGGGAAGACTGTTTGATCTGGCAGTAAACAGCTCGGGAAGATCGCCTTTCATATTGAACTTTCCAAGGAAAGGCAATAAGAAAACTAACAGGATATAAGAGACTGAGAGGGGATGAAGGCGCGTGGTATTGACGAGTTAGCGGCCAAGGAGGAGGAAATGTGTGAGAATGTAAGGAACGTTTTATTGGTTAGATAAATTATATATATATGGGAGGGGAAAGGTGGCAACTGGGAGATGGGGGGGGAGGGGGCAGGAGGAGGAGGAGAGAGAAGGAAGGTAATAGTACTGAGAGTAAGACAATGTGTAGGCGAGGGAGAGTAGTGCAGCTAACATAACTTGACCAGGCAGTATAGGGAAGGACAAGAAGCAGTATACACAATGTACGGAACAATATCCCTCTAGCTTATAGTTTCCCATTGAATAAAATCCCAAGACAATAAAATATACAAAATCCCACCTGTTATTGTCTTATAATCAAACAATTTCCCACGAAAAAAAAATTATTAACCCAAGGAACAAAAATCCCTCTTGGTATTATTTAATTACAAGGATCAAGTGAAGGATCTTTAACACTCGTGACAGTTTAAGGATTCAAAACACTTCAGTCAGTTATGTTAAGTGGTCGTTTATCACACTGCTGAGGGAGACAAGAGGTGGGGGAGTTGAGGCGAGGCTGGCCACTGGTTTTACTCGAAATAGAAAATCACTTGATATAGTAATTTGGAAAGTGTGTGTGTGTGTGTTTCAGACCCTCACTGTCGGTCCTTAAGTGTTTCAGGACCTTATTGTCGTCCCCTAAGGTATTTCAGGCCGCAGTGTCGCCCCCTAAGGTGTTTTACGGCCTTAGTGTCGTCCCCTAAGGTGTTTCAGTGCCTTTGTGTCGTTCCCCAGGGTGTTCCACGGCCTTAGTGTCGTTTCCTAAGGTATTTTAGGCCCTTATTGTCGTGCCTTAATGTGTTTCAGGGTCTTAGTGTCGTCCCTTAAGGTGTTTCAGGGCCTTAGTGTCGTTCCCTAAGGTGTTTCAGGGCCTTAATGTTGTTCCCCAGGGTGTTTCAGGGCCTTAGTGTCATTCCCCAAGGGGTTTCAGGGCCTTTAGTGCCGTTTCTTGCTGAAGGCTAAATATATCAGGAACTCCAGGAAGACCGCGCTGAATAATTTTAAAATTCCCTGAATGTGAGAGATACTGGAGCAACGTTAGTATTCACGTAATGAATTGGAGGACGAGAGCTGAGGCGCTAGATAAAGAATGAGGGGGATGGTGAGAGGCGTGAGGGGGTGGTGAGAGGTGTGAGGGGGTGGTGAGAGGTGTGAGGGGGTGGTGAGAGGTGTGAGGGGGGATGGTGAGAGGTGTGAGGAAGCTAGGTAGGATAAGAGGGACAGGGAAGTGTGAGGAAGAGAAGGGTGCGGAGGAGAGGGTGTCAGTATGCCGAGGTAGCTGCGTGTTGGGTTTACCTGGCTGTGGGTGGGTGGAGACTCATCAGCGTCACGGGAGACACACCTTTACCTTGGTATATTACTCTTAGGTGAGGTGAACTTACGCTTGTCCAGGTAAATTTCTTGTTGTTTTTAATATACAGTACTTTCGTCTTACGGTGGGTTAGGTAAAATATATTATTAGAGACTCAGATGGAGACTCTTGCTTGTAATTTGTGAGAATGTCTTTGAGTGTGGTTAAGTAACAAAGAAGTGGGAACATTCGTGTTTTTTAACCTCGCTGACGAAGTGGTTTTCCCCCGTGGAGTTGTTTCTTACCATGCCGATGTTGTTTACGGAGATAAGAAGAATAAGTCAGGGTATTCATTCTTAGAGATATATGTCTTTAAACTCTCTCTCTCTCTCTCTCTCTCTCTCTCTCTCTCTCTCTCTCTCTCTCTCTCTCTCTCTCTCTCTCTCTCTCTCTCTCCAGTTTAGATTTGACCACCATGCCAACGTGTCCGTATTTAAATGGGCCAGTAAGATTATGTTCTCATATTTCTGGTTAAAGAAAAATTTGACTTGAGAATATTCTGAAGTATTGAGTTAAGGTTAGATTAAGTTAGTGTTGTGTTAAAGTTAGGTTAGTGTTGGGTTAAGGTTAGATTAAGTTAGTGTTGGGTTAAAGTTAGGTTAGTGTTGGGTTAAGGTTAGATTAAGTTAGTGTTGTGTTAAAGTTAGGTTAGTGTTGGGTTAAGGTTAGATTAACTTAGTGTTGTGTTAAAGTTAGGTTAGTGTTGGGTTAAGGTTAGATTAAGTTAGTGTTGGGTTAAAGTTAGGTTAGTGTTGGGTTAAGGTTAGATTAAGTTAGT
This sequence comes from Homarus gammarus, assembly GCA_958450375.1. NCBI lineage: Eukaryota > Metazoa > Arthropoda > Malacostraca > Decapoda > Nephropidae > Homarus > Homarus gammarus. Next base: position 1,046,583 of record CAUDMG010002285.1, on the reverse strand, counting down.
GTTGGGTTAAAGTTAGGTTAGTGTTGGGTTAAGGTTAGATTAAGTTAGTGTTATGTTAAAGTTAGGTTAGTGTTGGGTTAAGGTTAGATTAAGTTAGTGTTGTGTTAAAGTTAGGTTAGTGTTGGGTTAAGGTTAGATTAAGTTAGTGTTAGTTTAAGGTTAGGTTAGTGTTGGGTTCAGGTTAGATTAAGTTAGTGTTGTGTTAAAGTTAGGTTAGTGTTGGGTTAAGGTTAGATTAAGTTAGTGTTGTGTTAAAGTTAGGTTAGTGTTGGGTTAAGGTTAGATTAAGTTAGTGTTGTGTTAAAGTTAGGTTAGTGTTGGGTTAAGGTTAGATTAAGTTAGTGTTGGGTTAAAGTTAGGTTAGTGTTGGGTTAAGGTTAGATTAAGTTAGTGTTGGGTTAAAGTTAGGTTAGTGTTGGGTTAAGGTTGGATTAAGTTAGTGTTATGTTAAAGTTAGGTTAGTGTTGGGTTAAGGTTAGATTAAGTTAGTGTTGTGTTAAAGTTAGGTTAGTGTTGGGTTAAGGTTAGATTAAGTTAGTGTTAGTTTAAGGTTAGGTTAGTGTTGGGTTCAGGTTAGATTAAGTTAGTGTTGTGTTAAAGTTAGGTTAGTGTTGGGTTAAGGTTAGATTAAGTTAGTGTTATGTTAAAGTTAGGTTAGTGTTGGGTTAAGGTTAGATTAAGTTAGTGTTGTGTTAAAGTTAGGTTAGTGTTGGGTTAAGGTTAGATTAAGTTAGTGTTAGTTTAAGGTTAGGTTAAGCTTAAATAAAGTTGTCGTACTTCAGTTGTTTTTCCCCCACTCCGGAATTTTAGGAAAAGATAACAGGATAAAATCGTGGTTCTCTGGGTCCAGGTGCTGCTCTTAGTTAATTCACAGTGGAGGGTGTTGTCCAAGTGTAGGTGTAGCAGTGAGTGTCGCCAACTGGGGGAGGGAGGGCACTAACTGGAAGAGCTCTTATGTTAATTACAGAGTGGTGGTGTCGCGGGGTCGGTCAGAAGACTCCCTCCCTCCCTTTCCATCACTGCCCCCCTCCCTCCCTTTCCAACACTGACCCCCTCCCTCCCTTTCCATCACTGACCCCTTCCCTCCCTTTCCATCACTGCCCCCCTCCCTCCCTTTCCATCACTGACTCCCTCCCTCCCTTTCCATCACTGACCCCCTCCCTCCCTTTCCATCACTGACCCCCCTCCCTCCCTTTCCATCACTGCCCCCATACCCTTTCCATTAAGGTCGTGATCTAGTGGTTTATATTTTTGCGTCGTCTGTGTTTCTTTCACTCTGTCTCTTATTTTTTTTCTGAGTGGCTCCTGTAGTGGTGCCTTAATGAGACACCGTGTTGAAGGTCAGGAGGCTCTGTCGCACCTCTTGCTGGCGCCTGATGACAGGTGGTGGTGCTGACAGATGCTGTTAGAGGCGGGGCGGTAGAAACAGGTGCTAGAGGGGAGAGGGGGGGGGGGTTCTACACGCAGAAGGTAGTGTATTACTGAACATAAGAATGAAGGAAACTGCAATAAGCGTCTTGACTCGTACTATTGGCAGCCCTGTTTACACCCAGCGCTTATCACTCGTATATCTGCCCAACCTACATTTGAAGTTTATAAGCCAGTTAATGATGGTGTTTGGTATCTTGTTCCACTCATCCACAACTCTCCACACCGGTGTAACCTATCGTGCGCCTAAATCTACATTTGGTTAGTTTAAGAACATTGGTGCGTGCTCCCTCCTAGTTTGATAGTTTAAGTATGTTAGTTATATCACCTTTGAACCCCGACTTCCATTTCTACACTTTGATCATGTGGCATCTCACTCTACTTCTCTCAAGGGAATGTAAATTCAGTTTTTTATTGTCAGTATACTCAAAGTTCCTAATGCCCGGGATTAACTTTGTCAGCCTTTTCTGAGTGCTCTCTAGGGGATCAATATCCATTCTATAGTACTGTAACCAAAACTGAACCGCATTTTCCATAATCTCATATGAGCGATATGTAGATGTATGGTAACATCGTTTCTCCTGTTGCATGCCATTATTACCCCTATATCTTCCTCTCAACTTTACGTCTGCGTTGTTCTGGTGATAGTTTGTTTAGTTTTTGTTCTCTAGCCAAGAACTTTATATTTTTACAAGTTAAATTGCTTGTCTGTCTACCTCTTAAAGTTTCTTATCCCAAACTCAAGCAGCGTGTGGCAATGTGTGTGAGGGTGGGGAAGAGACAGGGGTGGAGGGGTGAAGACAGATTTTGTCATGTTATAACTTTGTTACCCAAATTGGATTAAGTTTCTCTGGAACAGAAGTACATGTTCTTGTATTGTATCCACACGACCCATTTTAACTACCCTATTCCCGTGTGATTCTATCAAGATTTATCTTATCCACGTTTTCATTGTGGATCTACATGAAATATGTACTGTATATATATATATATATATATAATCAACGACCTCACCAGCAAGGAATCGAACCCTCGACCTACTGGGTTCGATTCCTTGCTGGTGAGGTCGTTGATTGTATGTTCAAAGTCCGCGTGTTAAATGGACTAAAAATGAAGTATATATATATACTGTATATATATATATATATATATATATATATATATATATATATATATATATATATATATATATATATATATATATATATATATATATATATATATAAATACAGGGTGATTCAGCAAAGAGTACATTAAATTGGAGGATGAAAACCTTTGATAATTCTAAACCACAATGTCTCTGGTAAAATGTCAGATTCTACATATGCCCACGTGTTGGTGACAGGTGCGAGCAAATTAAACTTTGTCCAGACATTCTGGAACGCGTCGGACAATCAATGGTACGACGTGTACAGGCCTGCATTGAGGCAGAAGGGACAACTTTGAACATTTCCTTTAGGTTGTAACAAAGAGGGGTCACACTGTAGAGATCTGTGAATAAATGATTACAGAAACCTACGGGGGTTTCACTTCAAATTCACTCTCATTAATGCAACATCTTAAATGTATTGTAACATGGAAACTGCAGAATCTGACATTTTACCATAGAGACATTGTGGTTTATAATCATCCAAGGGTTTCATCCTCCAATTTAATGTACTCTTTGCTGAATCACCCTGTATATATGCTGATAAACACATAGGAAACAAGAAAACACGAAGTTCCCAAGGGCTTTCGTGTAATTCGCATCTGTACTCACCCCTGAAGATGTGAATTACACGAAAGCGCTTGGGAACTTCGTGTTTTCTTTTTCCTTGTGGTTATCAGCATATACCTAGATCACGCGCACCTACAGTGATTTACTTGCATATATATATATATATATATATATATATATATATATATATATATATATATATATATATATATATATATATATATATATATATATATATATGAGGCTTTGGCGTCATATTGTTAACAGGAGCTTAGAGTGAACTGTCATGGAGACTTTTAGGACAGCTACCATTAGCGTGAACTTGTGACCCCTTGTTAATCTGACACTGGGGAGGTGATAAGGTGACGACCGTGTGAGAAGGGAGGAGGAGGTCCACGTCCGCTGGTCGTACACACCAGGACACACTCCCGGGCACGACCCCTCTACTCTACACAACAGGTGAACTAAACAACTAACATTACCGCCATACCGCGAGTGGCCGACGTTTGTGTCATTGTTAGCCATGAAAACCCTAAATTTCAGAGCCTGCAGCACGGGCTGAATAACTTGGTTATATTACTGAAAATTCACTTTGTTTGGTTAAGCCCTAAACGCCTTTTTAACACGCACTAAGAGCCGTGGTTAAGGCACTGAACAGTGACAGTAAGTTTTTGATAATGTGGCCCATTAACGCTAAGTAGAGGTGTGTGTGTGTGTGTGTGTGTGTGTGAGGAGACTGGTGACCACACTGCTTCACTCTGCCACACCACCTTTACTCCCTCCTGCCTCTGTTAGGCACTTCACCAGCCTCACACCTTTCCCTCGGTAAAGACTGACTTTGAGGCAGCAAGCTATCACGTTGACAAGTAGTGTGAGTGATACCCCTGTGTGTGTGTGTACACCAACCTTGCTCAAATCTTCTTCAACTTTTTGTGCGAAAATTTTCCATTTATTTACTCCTCAATCAACTATGAACAGAGTTTAGTGATTTAAATATAAATTACCTTGAGGATGATGGTTCTCTATATGACGCGACTCACAGCCTTGACGCCTCCGGGGTCAGTAGTCTCAATGCTTTGTATGTTAATTTGTGTCGGTAAATAAAGTGAGAGCACATCTAATTCAATCACTGAAGCAATGCCTTGAAAAAAGACTAATCAGAATAGTACTGCAATTACATTCAGACTCTAGTGTAAGCAGCTACCCTCTGGCATTCCTAGTTAACGTATGCAATTTTGAATGTCCATCCTACCTTCACTCTCCCACACACACACACAGTATATACGTCTTCCACTATGTGTAAATACCGAGCGTCTCGCATCTCTTACCGCCAGGGCAACATAGCAGATGGTTGATTCTTTGATGTGTGTGTGTGTGTGTGTACGGTGTACCTCGGCCAGGAAGTGTAGGGGGGGGGGGGCGCTACCTGGCCTCCGCCCACACAAAGACGGTCTGTGAGGGGGGGGGGGGGGCGACTCCGGCTGGGGATATAATAGATTCCGGGATTATTCTCACAATGGAAGTATCAAGTACGTTCTTATTATCCTCCCGCAGAAGCCACAGTCTTTGTTTCTGGGGTCATGCTGGTGTAAGTGTACTTTATGTGTAAGTTTTAATACAATGCTTATTACTGAGGTGTGTGTGTGTGTGTGTGTGTGTGTGTGTGTGTGTGTGTGTGTGTGTGTGTGTGTGTTCATATATAATTTTCACCCATGTGTAAGAATTGGATATCTCGAGTGTAACAAATGTATCCATTCGTACGCCAAAATAAATACATACATACATACATAATTGGCAGTTACCTCCATCCCTATAAGGTGTATATATGAACGCTGCAGTAGGTGTTAGTGTGGAGTTCCCCTCTAAGTGATTGAATTCGTGCTAGGAAGAGTAATCGCCTTAGGAATATACAGAGGGAGAGTTTGATCCCTAGGGTAGAGTGGGACGCATTTCTACCTTTATACGAAGGTGTCTCTGACCACTGGAGGGACAACGTTATTGCCTTGTTTATCTCTCTCACAGTCCAGATCTTTGACGTCACTTTGCCTTTACTGTCCACCCGATAGCTTGTTATGGTTTCTCTTTAACAACTGGGGGAGGGGGTGGGGGTCATAATCTAAGCTCTTTCATATGTTTTGTACAACTACATGCTGCAGGTAGAGGTATGTCGGAGCAGTGCTAAGTATGGTATACAATGGGAAGTATGTTAACATCTCCACTCAGCTCTGACCAACGCCCTGTGAAAAATACCTTCCCCGTGTCCGAGGTGAATGACGTTCGGGACATTGGGGAGTCTTCTATCTGCTGATGTTAATTGCTCTCCCGAAATTCCGTGTTTTTACCCAAGAACTGGCCTTTGGAAAAAGAAGTAATATTTTACACTTTTTAGCTGATTCAGTTGCTTACTCAGCATGACATGGTTAAAGGGGATGGTCCTAAATCCGTCAAAATGGTCCCTGTGATTTCCAGTGAAGTTGTGGCTGAGTAACAGCATTATAAGCTTAAATAGAAGATCGTGAAGCTTGATAATTTTACCTCGTGTTACTCTCCACCCACATCTAAGCTGCCCTCCTCTCCTGGGGCAAGTTGTGGAGGCGCCTGTGATGTGTGTGTGTGTGTGTGTGTGTGTGTGTGTGTGTGTGTGTGTGTGTGTGTGTGTGTGTGTGTGTGTGTGTGATGAACATGTTTTTTGAGTTGTGAGGATGAGTGTTCGAGGGATGAGCAGACAATGGAGTATAGGGATATATGCATGTGTGGGCGGGGGGTGAGTAACCTATGATACAAAGAGAAGAGGAACACTCCAGTTAAGTCAATATGTCAGGGAAACAGTGGAGGAGGAGTAAGTGACGTTTTCCTGATGAGAGCACGACAGGGAGGTGCTAATGAGAGGGTAGGGAGAGGAAGGAAACTCACACAGCCTCTTCTGGATATTTAGCGACAAGAGGTAAACAAGGGCTGTGGTGCAGCTAGTGATGTGCCCAGGACGAAGCAAAGTGAAATAAATAATTTTTTGTTATGGTTTTCGGCAGAGTAAATATGAACTAATAAAACTGTTGTGGTTGTTTAAGAAATCAGATACAATAATTAACACTGTGAAATTTGTTGTTTTAATGGATAAAAGTGTAGCGTGTAAATATTTATCAGTCAATTAGATATCCTTAAGAACAGATGATAGACTGTTTAAAGCTTTACTATAGTGAGAGCCGTACATTCTCTCCGGGGGTCAGGTCGAGGCAGGAAATTATTTATGGTTTTATACTCCCAAGACATGCATGCTAGATTTAAAGTCATGACTCTGGCTGCATCATTAAACCTCACATTTTTAAACTTTGGTCTGTGAGTTTGGCATTAGTAGATTGACAAATACCATAACAGAAAAACAAAACAAAGAATATTAAACTCACTGTGGGTGGCAGACGAGACCAGGTGACTGTAAATGGTTCAGGCTACACAGTAATTGTTAAGTGGGCAAGTCCAACTCTTTATCTCGTCTCTCACGTAGCAAAAAAAAAAAAATGAAGTATAATCTTGAAGGTGTTTATGTCGAGGTGGTGTTGTTGGAGGAGATTATAAAAGTGTTCACGGGTGTAATTTATCACGAAGAGCGAGAGTTTGTAAAGACTGAGTGTATGTATAAACTGCCTTTTATATGATGAGGATATTTGCTTCCCAGTGTGTGAGGGAATAAAGTTATGTGTGCTTCTGTTGACTCTCCTGAAACACCTGAGAGGGTGAGGTGGGTGTTACGCCTCACAACTCATATTCTGGACCTAACCTAACCTACTCATATTTTGGAACTTACCTAATTACACCTGTCACCATCAAATATAAGCAAAGATTAATTAATAAACAAACAGCTTAAGCATACGTTATAGATACATCACATATGGCTCTGGTTATTCTCACATCAAGAGAGTAAGTGGGAAATCACATCATTATTTTGGGCATCAGTTTCATGGAGTCGTTCAACAGTAATGGACATGATGAGTTCTGCCTAATTCACTGTAAACTAACCGGGAAATTGTCTAGTGGCAGTCTGTCCGTAGGTAAATGTTGTGGTGTGGTGGTATGGTGATCTGGAGGGTGAGTTGTGGTGTGGAGGTTGAGTGAGTTATGGTGTGGAGGTTGAGTGAGTTATGGTGTGGAGGTTGAGTGAGTTGTGGTGTGGAGGTTGAGTGAGTTATGGTGTGGAGGTTGAGTGAGTTATGGTGTGGAGGTTGAGTGAGTTATGGTGTATAGGTTGAGTGAGTTATGGTGTGGAGGTTGAGTGAGTTATGGTGTGGAGGTTGAGTGAGTTATGGTGTGTAGGTTGAGTGAGTTGTGGTGTGGAGGTTGAGTGAGTTATGGTGTGGAGGTTGAGTGAGTTATGGTGTGGAGGTTGAGTGAGTTATGGTGTGGAGGTTGAGTGAGTTATGGTGTATAGGTTGAGTGAGTTATGGTGTGGTGTGGACGAGAGACGACGGCATTTATCTGTGTTATTAAATGCTGTCTCTGTCTACAGTGGTCAAGTACTTAAGCGTTTAATAATAGAGGTGGGGGGGGGGGACACAGATGCCTTACGGGAGAGATTGTCTGTCTGTCATTATTTCAACCACTGGGGATCACAGACCTGTTAGCCTTAGACAGACAGACAGACCCTCACACGCACACACACACGCCTGGACAACGTTGAGTATATTCTCTCTCTCTCGTTCTCTCTCGCACACACAGTCTCATATTTCATGCTAAAACAAAAATTTACACCATGGGAATATTTAGACTACCTGACACGGCCGCTAGAGTTCCCTGGGAAGAGTTAATATGTTTCAAGCCATCATATATACCTCCTGTAGAGTTCTCCCTGAGTGTTAATATGTTTCAGGCCATCATATATACCTCCTGTAGAGTTCCCCCTGAGTGTTAATATGTTTCAGGCCATCATATATACCTCCTGTAGAGTTCCCCCTGAGTGTTAATATGTTTCAGGCCATCATATATACCTCCTGTAGAGTTCTCCCTGAGTGTTAATATGTTTCAGGCCATCATATATACCTCCTGCAGAGTTCTCCCTGAGTGTTAGTATGTTTCAGGCCATCATATATACCTCCTGTAGAGTTCTTCCTGAGTGTTAATACGTTTCAGGCCATCATATATACCTCCTGTAGAGTTCTCCCTGAGTGTTAGTATGTTTCAGGCCATCATATATACCTCCTGTAGAGTTCTCCCTGAGTGTTAATATGTTTCAGGCCATCATATATACCTCCTGTAGAGTTCTCCCTGAGTGTTAGTATGTTTCAGGCCATCATATATACCTCCTGTAGAGTTCTCCCTGAGTGTTAGTATGTTTCAGGCCATCATATATACCTCCTGTAGAGTTCTCCCTGAGTGTTAATATGTTTCAGGCCATCATATATACCTCCTGTAGAGTTCTCCCTGAGTGTTAGTATGTTTCAGGCCATCATATATACCTCCTGTAGAGTTCTCCCTGAGTGTTAGTATGTTTCAGGCCATCATATATACCTCCTGTAGAGTTCTCCCTGAGTGTTAGTATGTTTCAGGCCATCATATATACCTCCTGTAGAGTTCTCCCTGAGTGTTAGTATGTTTCAGGCCATCATACATATACCTCACATTACCTGTAGTTTATGACGCATAGAGAGAGAGTTGGGTTCACGATGCTCATTACCAACAACCAGTTTTATGGTAACATGGTTGAGTGTACAGCAACAGTGATTGTCCCTGACAGTGTTGGGGTTTTCAGAGAGAGTTTTGTCACATTACGGCTATATATTCACGCCCTTGCCATTAAAACAACTCCAATAGGAGCATTTATTATCGCCTGGCGTGTCCTTGCCGCCCGTGTGTCTGTGGTAGTGAACCTAGTACAGCATGAGCATCACTATGTATTGTGCAGTGAGGGTGTTGTGTGGGAGGTGTTGAGGAAGTCATGTCTCGGGGTTCATCGTTGGCATGATGTGTAGTGTGTGTGTGTGTGTGTGTGTGTGTGTGTGTGTAAAAGATAGTGCTGGTATTGACGCTACAACACTTTTCTCCTAAATCTGGATGTTCATTATTGAAGCGTCTTGAGGAAACGTTACTAGTGCAGTTTCTCACAAACTTAAGCAATATAGTCGGGGATTTGTTATGAAAACCTAATATGCTGTTGGGAGCCATAAAAATTTGCATGATTAAAAGAGGAAAGACCCAAAGGAAAACCCATTAATGTATAGAGAGTTAATGACAAGAGGGACAAGATGTTAGTAAGGGAAGTTAGAAGACTCTGATGGAGGCACGCAGGGGAGGAGCTTCACCCAGGTACTGTAACTCACTAGGCTTTGACGGCATAGTTAGTAGAACACCGCAATGGCAAGTTCGTTTATTGAGCCTCTCTCTCTCTCTCTCTCTCTCTCTCTCTCTCGTCAGGAGGGGTCGTCACCGTGACCTCCTACAGCGCCACCACAAACCTTCCTCTCTCAACCTGCCGTCCATGAGAATTTTCGGAGCTCGGAAATTATTACCGGGATTAGATATGTCCCGGCGACTCCAGCCATCATCAACTATATACCTTCCCCCTGTGTCTTCCTTCTTCTTCTTCTTCTTCTTCTTCTTCTTTGTGTTCATTCTTCCTGGTTTCCTCGCTCCTCCGGCCACCTCTCTTCTTCCTGCCATCCCTCCTCCTCCTCCTCCTTCCACTCCTCCTCCTTCCATCCCTCCTCCTCCTTCCACCCCTCCTCTTCCTCCTCCTTCCACCCCTCCTCTTCCTCCTCCTTCCACCCCCTCCTCCTCCTTCCACCCCTCCCCCTCCTCCTTTCACCCCCTCCTCCTCCTTCCACCCCTCCTCCTCCTTCCACCCCTCCTCCTCCTTCCACCCCTCCCCCCTTTCCACCCCTCCTCCCCTTTCCACCCCTCCTCCTCCTCCTTCCACCCCTCCTCCTCCTCCTTCCACCCCTCCTCCTCCTTCCACCCCTCCCCCCCTTTCCACCCCTCCTCCCCTTTCCACCCCTCCTCCTCCTCCTTCCACCCCTCCTCCTCCTCCTTCCACCCCTCCTCCTCCTCCTTCCACCCCTCCTCCTCCTCCCACCCCTCCTCCTCCTCCCACCCCTCCTCCTCCTCCTTCCACCCCTCCTCCTCCTCCCACCCCTCCTCCTCCTCCCACCCCTCCTCCTCCTTCCACCCCTCCTCCTCCTTCCACCCTTCCTCCTCCTTCCACCCCTTCTCCTCCTTCCACCCCTCCTCCTCCTTCCACCCCTCCTCCTCCTCCCATCCCTCCTCCTCCTCCTTCCACCCCCTCCTCCTCCTCCCATCCCTCCTCCTCCTCCTTCCACCCCTCCTCCTCTCCTCCCACCCCTCCTCCTCCTCCCACCCCTCCTCCTCCTCCCACCCCCCCTCCTCCGACTCAAGTCTGTCAACTTCGTTCCCTAGACACCTAAAACTTCCCTCGACTTAGAGATTAGTTTCTAGGTTATAAAGTTTACTCATTCTAAAATTGACGATTTCCATCATGTTAACCCCTGCATCATGTTGACACCCTTTCATGTTAACTCCTCTTATCATGTTAACCCCTCTAATCATGTTAACCCCTCTTATCATGTTAACCCCTCTTATCATGTTAACCTCTCTTATCATGTTAACCCCTCTTTTCATGTTAATCCCTCCATCATGTTAACCTCTCTTATCATGTTAACCCCTCTTTTCATGTTAATCCCTCCATCAAGTTAACCTCTCTTATCATGTTAATCCCTCCCTCATGTTAACCCTCTCTACCATGTGAACCTCTCTTATCATGTTAACCCTCTCCATCATGTTAACCCTCTCCATCATGTTAACCCTCTCCATCATGTTAACCCTCTCCATCATGTTAACCCTCTCCATCATGTTAACCCTCTCCATCACGTTAACCCACCACTTCATTTACTCTCTATCACGTTAGGAAGAAGTAAATAACAATAAAGTAGAAGGTACACGGTATAGATCTCTGAGGCTTCGGACACAGAGCCTCCCAGATGGTGGCTCTCAGCTCCCACAAACACTACAAGTTGTTTTACATATTCTAACGTTATTTCTGGGGCGTCGAAAAGGAGACGGTTTGGTGGTGGTGTAAGTCTGTCTCTGTCTGTTTATTTGTCCCTCTGTCTGTTTGTTTGTATGTCTACCTGTCTGTCTGTCTATATGTCTGTTTACCTATCTGACTGTCAGGATCTGTGTCTACTTTACCTCGTCTGTCTGGAACTTAATTCGTGTGTGTGTGTGTGTGTGTGTGTGTGTGTGTGTGTGTGTTTGTGTGTGTGTGTGTGTGTGTGTGTGTGTGTGTGTGTGTGTGTGTGTGACCTGGAGTTAAGAGGTCAGGTGACATGATTCAATTCTCACGTTGATAAATGACATGGCTACAGGCCACCATAATTAGGTATATTGTTCATACACTAAGGTCACTGTTGGAGGTCAAAGGTCAAATATTGGCG